>OVAX01000108.1:0-23792 GCA_900406405.1 Lepidium africanum | reverse complement strand
CCCTTTTTTTTTTTTTTTTTTTTTTTGGTTGATTATATGAATAAGTGGGAATTGAAATATTTCTTGCTGCAGTTGGTGAAGAGCCGAGAAAGCTACCGATGAGGAAGAAGAAGAGAACTCAGATTCGGCGTGCTAAAGCTCATGTTATCTCCATGCTTGGAGAGTTCGCTTACACTTGCTGTCACAACCAGGTACCACCCCACTTTCTATTAACCGGACTAAACCGGAATTTTCGATATAGAGGATCCCTATTCTAATTTGCTTGTCTGACTTAATAGATAAATTTGGAAGCCAAGGTAGGGTTTAGCTCAAACATTGGAAAAGGACTAATTGATGAAGTCGTTTCGAGTTCTGCTCATTATCTTGTTCTTTCTCGACCAACCCCTCACGAATTCAGGTAATAAACCGGACATTTTCCGGTCCGGTTAAGAAATTCATGATCTAATTCAGAATACTTTTGATAGCAAGTTTGTTTTACATTCATGTAGGATATGGAATGACATTACTAGATATGTTTCCGACTATGCTCCACCAAGTTGCTCTGTTGTTTTAGTCGGAAATAAGAGAAAAGCGCTTAAAGATCGTTACTCTGACTCTTCGATTTCTCTAGGTTTGAACATCTTAATATCTCTCAAGTTTGGTACTAAGATTTGTTTAGAGGTTTCAAAGACTAACAAAAGATGTTTTTGTCAGACACAAAGAGTGAGAAGTATTCACCACGCAGCGTATTAAACGCTCTATCAAGAGATTCACTTAGCTTTTCAGGCGATGATGCTTCAAGTTTCAATGGTTCTATGGTCTCTTCTAGCTTCGCTTCACCTTCAGACAAATCCAAACATAAGTCAATGTCTCCCTACAGATTCATATCTTCTCTTATCATGAATTCTCCTCTAAGGAAATGGAGAGGAAGCGAAACTACGAACAACCCTAAACCTCAACCTCTTATTCAATGCTTCACTTATAACGAGATCTCTAAAGCCACAAATGATTTTCATCAAGGTGAACATATTAGAGAGACCAAAATATTCAAAATTTTGGTTCTTATAGAACAATCTAATCGAAGTTTTTGGTTAAATTGCAGAGAACATAGTAGGCGTAGGAGGGTACTCTGAAGTGTACAGAGGAGACTTATGGGATGGAAGAAGAATAGCAGTGAAGAGATTAGCCAAAGAGAGTGGTGACATGAATAAGGAAAAAGAGTTTCTTACAGAACTCGGCATCATAAGTCATGTCTCTCATCCCAACACAGCTCTTCTTTTAGGTTGTTGTGTTGAGAGAGGTCTATATCTTGTCTTCAGATTCTCCGAGAATGGAACCTTATACTCAGCGTTGCATGGTAATCTAACTTCAAATAACTTTTGTGTTGTGATTATGATATATGAAATAGTCGTAGAGAAAATTTTTAGTGTTAGTATTAAATTGGTTTTGAAATGTATACTGTTGAAACAGAGAAGGAAAACGGATCGCTAGATTGGCCTATACGGTACAAAATTGCGATTGGAGTTGCACGAGGACTACATTATCTTCACAAACGCTGTAACCATCGGATCATTCATCGTGATATTAAATCTTCCAATGTTTTACTTGGACCAGATTACGAACCACAGGTGAGGTTACTTGTCGTTAAAGCAACTCAGATTCAGTCTATATATATATATATATATGTATGATAACTTGATGTGATTGTTATTGTGCAGATAACTGATTTTGGATTAGCTAAATGGCTACCTAACAAATGGACTCACCATGCGGTTATACCAGTTGAAGGAACGTTTGGTTATATTGCACCAGAGTCCTTAATGCAAGGAACCGTGGACGAGAAAACTGACATCTATGCATTTGGTATTCTCCTTCTTGAGATCATAACCGGGCGAAGACCGGTTAATCCCTCTCACAAACACATTCTCTTATGGGTATACAATAATTCTACTCTACTTGCCTGTCTTCTAAGACCCAAAGAGAAACCCTCTAATTCACTCAGAGGTTTCCTCTGATTAGACAACGCTATTATTTATTAATAAGAAAGAGTTAAAAATGAACAGGCAAAGCCGGCGTTGGAGACAGGTAACACAAGAGAGTTGGTTGATCCAGAATTGGAAGATAAGTACGATGATCAACAGATGAACAGGCTTGTCCTTACAGCTTCACATTGTGTCCAACAATCACCGGTATTACGACCAACCATGACTCAGGTTGGTTACATATTCGATGTCAATTATATATATTAAAAAAACCAAATTCCAATTTTATTTGATTTTGTATTGTGTAATTAAAGGTATTGGAGTTACTCACAAATGGAAACGAGGCTGAGATTGCAAAGAGCTGGATAATGCCTCAGGATATTAATAATGATGATGATGAATGGGATGATTATTCTATAATTTTTGAAGATGATGTTCCTTTAGATTCTTCTTTTTAATTCATTTTTAAAAAAAAATTCATATATTTTAATTAGATTTTTTTACAGCTTATGAGATCTTTAAAGTTTCATCCATTATGTATCTAAATTCACAGCTAAAAAAAAAAGTTACTCACTACATCATTTTAAAACCGTTTTTGTTTGTTTTCCTTCTAAAGAGACAAACTAAATAATTTTATTCAAATCAATGAGCAGAATAGGCAAAACAACTTCAACATATTTCTTCTAAGTTAAGGAAATATATTTTTATTGTATTACATACGCTATGCATTTGTGTATGTGTACAGAATAATTAAGATACATGAATTTGTCGGTATCGATAACAACTATTTCATAAAAAGAAAGAAAGGCAGAAGCACTTTGGTTCAATAAGAAAAGAAAGCAACAGTATGGATCTAAATCGTGGCAGCGTTGTGGTGGAATTTGTAATAATATATAATTATATGTCGAGTACGAAAAGAAAGCAATAGTATTGATCAATATGGTGACAGTTTTTTTCTTGGAATTTAAATAACATATAATCTAGTAGGATCGAGCAAAAGAAGAGGCAATAGTGTCTGTAAATGGTGACAGTGTTTTAGTGGAATTAGTGAGATATTGCATACCCAATAAGGTAAATATCAATAGGTCAGTTGGGATTAAATCAATATTTCTGATATTGAAAAAGCGAGATTTATGAAAATAGGCACGGTCCAAATAAGCACGGTCCTGCATGTTATTATCAAAATGGGAACTTAGCACATTTTATAGGAAATCTTATTGTTTTAGACAATTATAACCCTCAGTCCATATTACACAACACACACATATGTTACTATCAATTGAACCGGTTTCTCAACTCATGAAGCGTATTCAAAGGCGGAGGCGAGAAGGTCTAAGATTTAGGTTTCACAATTAACCAAAATTTATGGAGAAGTATTCGATCTCACAAAGAAAATAATATCCAAAAACTAAGAACTTAATGAATATCATCGATCTCATGATTGATGGAGTCCGAGAAGGTTGTGTGATGATTTGAGTTAAACGTAATGGAAGTTATAACCATTAGAGAAGAAGTGGAAGAGGCGAGGCGAAAAGGTATAAGATTTAGGTTGTAATTATTGGTTTGAACTAGGTTTATTAAAGTTATAAGATCTATCATTAAAACCACAAAAGGAAATGGAAGCAGAGGCCAGAAGAGAGAATGGAGAGGAAGAGGAGAGAAGCTGAGGGTAAAATTTTAATTTTATCAACATATAAATACCTTTTTTACTCAAAATATCTACAATACATATTTTGGAAAGAATTATTAATTTTAATGGTCTTTATGTAATTATAATGTTTGTTTTTGTCATCCGAACCATACCCTAAACTTTATTATATAGGGTAACGTTAATTGCTTGAAGTCAAATTCCATAAGAAAATTCGATCATTTCATTAGAAACATTAATTCTGAATCGTGTGTTTTTAGTGCTTTCTCTTTTCATGTAATCCGCGCTCTCTAAACCATAAGGTTGATGTTTTAGCTCGTTCTTCGAGAGAATCACCTATTAGTATAGAAGTGTAACTTATCCTTACACCCTTTTGGTGATTTATGAATATGTGTTGACAAAAAAAAAATACTATTAAATAAACTTTAGAAAATCAACTCGATCACATCCAAAAATTGAATCATGTTGTCTGCATTATACATGAACTTAGCTAATAGACCAGTCAGTTGTGGTGTAATGTTCACAACATACAAAAATCAACTACACAATCTAAAAAACTAAGACATGGTACGTTAGTTCTTTTTTTGTTAATTATGTTTTGTTTGCATATACAATGGTTATCTATATAGTGGAAGATGGGTTCTCTTAGGGTAGGGATTAGGGTGCAAAAGTGGACCACGAGAGCAGCCGTTGGGCCGGTCATGCACATGAGTATGGTATGGTCGGACCCTCCTTTTGTCCCCTTCTCGACCCAGTCCATGTCGGACCCACTTTGGGCCACACAAGTCTTTGTTTCATGGAACCAACATATTATTTTCTTTTTCTTTTTCTTTTCCCAAATTTATTGGTTCAACTGTTAACAAGTTTTTCCTATTTAAATGTGACAATGGTGCCTCTATATTACCTCTTTCTCGTGCTAACTTATAGAATTTAAAAATTGCTCAGTGAAAAAAAAAAGTTTCCAACACTCAATGAGTCATGATTATAAATTTAAGTGACTGATCTTTCCAGTCTTTTTCGTTAGAGTTTAATTCTACATACTCCAAAAAATTTTAAATTTGAATTTAAAATTTAACTAAAAATCTGATTTTATCGATGTAAATGTTAATAAAAAATGATCACTTGTACTAATCTCATTTAAATATACTAAGATACTATTATATGCTAAGAAGTAATTGATTCAGTTGGTTTGTCTCTGATTTAGTTAGACATCAGGTGGTGAATTTGAATCTCACCCCTGTTCAAATTAAAACCTTTAAGTTTTGGATCAGTCTTTGTTGATCCAATGTTGACAACAAAAATAATACTATTAGATACTTAGAAGAAGTAATTAAGTAACCACATCTTTCAAAAAAAAGACTTCAAAATAATTTGATTAAAAATGTAAAATAATTTTGATAAATAATTGTAAGAGGTCTATTTATAAAATAAACATGCTTCTAGTAGTTTAACTTTGATTGTTTACATAGATGTGTAATAATATCTTTGTGACTACTAAGTAAAAATAAGATATATAATAAAGTTACGTATATCAACTCATCTAATGTATCATGGTATGTTTTTGTATTGTTTATACTCATCACGGTTTAACTAGAAAGTCGACACAGCACAATGCATTACAAAGATGGAGAATCTAAAAATGACTAAAATGAATTTTAGAATCACACAGGAAGTGTACGCGTTATCATACAAGATATGTTTGATACCTAATAGACAATGTTTTTGGTCGAATCTACCAAACCAGCTTAATTCAAGGTTTGATCGGGGGGAAACAACCACACTTACCCAATTTATTTGTGACACTCAACATCAAACTTTTAATTATTTGTTTTCTTTGTTTGATAAATCAAACTTTAATTGAATGTATTGTCAAAACTTTGCTTTGATGCGCTATCATTAACGTTATAATATGATTGTATAAAAATGTGGGCCCAAAGCATTCGTAGCCACTATTTGCAATTCTGATCAAAGCTACCTTCCAACAAAATATCCTGCCTAATATGCCCCCTTGCATCAAGGCCTCTTAACCCACTTGGACGGTAGAAGTCTCATTCAACTATATCGCAATCTAATGTATTGATCATGGGTATTTTCAATTTCACTATTACTTTATCTTTCATTACATGTACAGAAATATAAATAGTTCGTATGAATTTTAACAGAGTGCATGAGTATATATATTTTGCAAGTTGAGATGTCCCTAATATACATCCTCCACATTTCGGTACACTTTCGAGTTTGAATCGAATTTTTTGGATTTAGAGTTTTAGTTCTATCTATTTAAGATTTGTTGAGTATTTTTATTTTTCGGATTGAGTTTTCTTCAATATAGATGAGATCAAATATTTTTGTTCAAATTTTTATAAAAATTCAAAATTAATAGAAATTTAATAGAAAATTTGGGAAAGCCAAAATTTAATAAGAATATATTGTGTACCATTCGTTTTTGTTTAGATTCGAATTCGATTTATCAGGTATATAGATTTATAAATTATTCGGATATTTCGTCGGATTCAGTTCAATTTCCTTTAATTTGGATTGTTTTTGGTTCGAGTTTTAGATATATGCTTGATTGAAAGGGCTTATGTGACTATAACCACAAATGTATAGTCACTCATAATTATTATTATAACAATATGTTCGTATTTATAACTATAATTTTTTTGTCAATATAAATGACTATTAGATCAATAACAGTCTAAATTTTTTAACTGAAGTTAAATAAGATTTAAATTTATTAATTGGTGTCTAAGTAAATCAGGAGTAAACTAATTAAACAATTTGCTTCTTGGCCAATAATAACTATAGTTACAAAAAAAATTAAATTATTTAGAATGAAGTTAAAATTTTAGTTCCGAGATTGTGCAAAAGCATTGGCCAAGCAATGACAATGGAGATAGTGATCCAAAAAATCACCGATAGTGAGGACAACAAATCACAGTCCAAATTGACTTTGACTTTATCTGACAAAAATCACGTTTATTGCAGAAAGATAAGGGAGAAAAAAGACTGGCTCTACAGAAACCGAAAAGGCAAAGTTTATGAAGCTTCGGACAAAACCATTAATTGCTTTCTTTCTTTTTATCTTCCACTTCTTTTCTTTTCACCTATCAGTTTTTATAACTCTACTCTCCTAAAGTTCCACAGATTTTGGATCAACAATATACTTAAATGACTGTCCAAAAGAATCTAAAAACCTTTCATTTTTACTTTATGTATTAGATAAATCAAAGGTTATTTTTATTTTGCATATAAATATACTTGTGCATGCAATTTTTAGTGACAAAAATTTCTCTTACTTAAACTCTAAAAGTGAAAGTGTTTTCCCCTATTCTTTTTATTAAATTTCATAGGGAATTTTTTTTATTTTTCTTATAACTGATTATGCTTAGTAACAAATGAAAAGCCAAACTCCACCGAATCTCTTTCAACAACTATAGCGACAGGACAATATCAGCCAATAGAAATTATAATTACCATATTATACGATTTTATTACATTTTACTAAAATAAAAATAAGCATACATAAATAGGAAAAAAAAAAAAAGTTACAGCTTTAGAGTGGCAGTGAGAAAGATAGTAATAAAATAAAAAACGCAAAAGGGTGAAGCTATAGAGTGAGATGATAAGATTGATTGTCTACGGTAAGACTCACTATAATTATGATACACCAAAGGTAAATCAACGGTGAAAGACGAAGAGGGAGTTTCCAGGCAAACCGTGAATTTGAATCAGAAAGTTGGTACAACACCGTACTGTGCGGCCGAAGCGTAAACTTGACTAAAGAAAACGTCGTCGTTTTCAGTCTCTGTTCGTTTCGCAAATCGGCCTTTGATCCTTGGCCTTGACTCTGCGTAAGCTTTCCTTGAAGCGTAACGAATTGTCTTCTCGAATTTCCTGTTCTTTCGCTTCTCTCTGTACCTCAATACCCTAGCTTCCCTATCCATGGAGCTCGGTTGATCTCCGGTAGTAGCCGCCGTCGAACCTGTGGTCATGCTCCGGTTATACGGAATTGAGATTTCCGAAACAGAGGAGTTGGTGTTTCCGTCAGGAACCACACCGTATTCAAGAGACGAAGTCGAAACCTGAAGTTACGATATAAATATTAAATATTATTGAAAAAGAAATTGAGGAGTTTAGTGATGAGAATTTGACGGAGGGAATTTACACTGTGGCTGATTGATTGAGTTGGGTAAGTGAAGGCAGAGAGCTTTGATCTGCAGAAATCAATGTCGAAACAATGATCGTTGTTGTTGGTTAAAGGAAGAGGCTCTGTTTTCGTCTGAACCGGAACTAGACTATCTCCTCCCGCGGAATTAAACGACGGATGATGAGTTAACGAGTTCGGAAACTCGAAATCAATGAGTCGATCGAAATCAGAAAACATAAACTCAGAAGCTTTCATGTTTTTATCATTTCCGATTTGGATTTTAGCCGGTTCGATGAAATCATTAGGAAGCAACCACGGACACAAACTGAGATCACCGTCGGAGTTACCCATAACGGGAACGGTGGTGGATGAGGCAAGGATCCCAAAGGTTGAAGAAGCAGAGATTTTATCAACGGCTGAGTCGAAGAAAGACTCGACGGGGACACGTTCATGGCGGCTAGCGAGTGGATTAGCAGAGTGAATATCGGAATCGCAGGTGACACATAAGGAGGCGGCGTCGGCTTTGCAGGTAACGGAGGCTGGAGCTTGTTCGCAAACTTCACATAACATCACGCGCTCATGGCGCGTGAACGAATGGATCCTTGTGTCACATGTTATGCATAAGAAAGCTGAGTCAACTCGGCAGAATACGGCGGCGGTAACTGATTTACATGCATCACATGAACGCGCCGCCGCGTTCCACCCGCCGGAGACTGATTTGATGCTCTCTAACCCGAATCCCATTAACTAATATTTCATAAATCTCTCTCGCCTTCTCTTCCAAGTTTTTATTTTTTGGAAACTAATAAGTTTGAGAATGTGTGAGAGAGAGTCCAGTTGGACAGAGAAGATATTGGTATATGCGTAGATGATCTGTCATGTCCAGTCGGACAGAAAAAGATATTGTCTCTATTAACCAATCATAATTTGACAAGTGGAGACACTACATCCACAAATTTAAATCAATTACGCTATGGGTTTTAATTATTATTTATGATGCTTTTGCTTTGTGATAGAATTTTATGTTCCGTAGAAAAGAAAATTAGGCTGACAAGAAACCAGCTTATGAATAATATTAATAGGGAATTAGGCATGCATGACCTCGTAATTCTTTTTTTTATCAATACTATAAAATCATTTATATTACCCCCAAAAATCATTTGTAGGATCTCGGATTATCATAATTTCTTTGATTTATGATAAAATCATTTGTCTGAGAAATTGAGAAGAGAATTCTAGTGTTTGGTAAGTATAATTTTATATGTTAAAAATCATTTATTAAAAAATTTGAGAAAAATTATATTTTAAGTAGTTAAATGTCTATTTGGGTTTTTAATTGTAATTTAAGTTTAGAGAGTAGTGTATTTTGACATAATAAACTTTAGAGTTTAAAATTAGTTTCCCCAATCAGCTTGAATTTATTTTAAATAAATAAAACTTAATTATACTCTTTTTTATGTCGACCAAATAACCATAATTTTATAAATTACATATATTTTTGAAATAATAATAATAACAATAATAATTGTCAAGAACACGTATAGATAGCTTCTGAAAAATTAAAAGTAGACTTATATATGTAGTTGAATTTTATTGTGGATAGGTCCCTTTGGCGTCAGGCAGATTCTTGAATATTAAATTGAAGAAAAGGGACAGGATGGTCGGCATGATTTAGCAATTCTTTTTTTAATTTAGTTTGGCAATATATCAAATTTTGGTTTTTCTTTCTAATTTCAGAAACTTTGACTTGGAAATTCATATATTATATAGTTGCTTAAGATTTCGTTTTCCGGTTTTAGAACTAAAGGTTCGGTAATATATTATATTGTGCTATCAACCAATACGCATAATATGTCGGAAAAAAAAAAACTAATACGCATAATATTTATAATAAGTTGAGAATGTAAGATGAGTAAGAAATCTCAAATACTCTGACTAGCAGAGATGGTTTATGTAATATATTTAAGGAAATTATAATGAATAACATAAAAACTTTTGGTATTTAGAAATAAGACCTATATTCATAGTTCATGTTTTGCCTTTATCTCTATTCACCTCTTTCATCATTTATGTCTCATACTTTACTTTCTTTTATTTATTTTCTATTTCTTTTTAATCTTTTTTTTACAAAAGCTAGAGGAAAAAAATTGAGATCGAAGTTTTGTTCGTTAGCTCTTATTCTTAGTCTCTTCTTTATTTTTTGTGATGAGTTTGCTACTAGTGAAAGTATTTTGTAATTATTGTTGCTTTTGTTTATTAATTTGTTTAAACCCAGATATAAGATTTCGTTGATTTATACCTTGTTGGTTTAATGGTAGGAAAAAAAATTCATACCTTTTAGATTTGTTCAAAGTTTCGTACGTAATTTGCCAAGACTTCAGAGCCTTGACGAGCACAGAGACTGATGGAGAACTCCAAAAGTTGATTCAGTGTTTGTAAGTTTAAGTGAATTTCAGTAGAACGAGAGTTTTTGGGTTTCATCGCCGAATTATTAGGGATTCTAACTCTTGACTTTTATTTTGTAGATTCATTACAATTTTGTAAATTATCAACAATAGCCATAGCTAGGGTTGCAGATTATCGTAAACAACCACAAAGAAGATGAAAGGATTTGACCGATAATTATTATTGTAACCGATAACTATTATTTTAACCGATAACTATAATTGTAACCGATAACTATAATTGTAACTAATAACTGTTGTTGTAATTGATAAATATTATTATATCCGATAACTATCTAATTATTAGTTATTGAAATTAGGTTGTAAACTTAGGAAGAGAAAGAAAATCAATCAGTGATGGTGGAGGAGGAAAAAAATCAATTAGTGATGGAGGAGAAAAGAAATCAATCGGCAGTAATGGTTGCACTATTCTAGGTTACATGCATACTTAGTGATTTTTTGAAAATAATGTAAATAATGTTGTTTGCAGTTATATTAAGTGTTTGCAATTATATTAAGTGTTTCCCTTATATATGTGCCTTTGTAATCAATTTATACAGAAAAGTGTCCTAGAGTGCAAGACAATGTTTAAAGTTATATGCAAAATATTCTTGTCCCCGTAAAATAATAAAGTTACGGTTGAATATATTGTTAACTATTACGATCTGATCTAAAAGTTAACATCCACTCCATCATATTACCGGAATATGTTGCTCGAAGAAGATCTAATGTAGTCCAATGAAGAAACCGACAAAAAGGTCGATCACATGCTGTAGAAAATTTCAGAAGGTGCGAAGAGATGGACAAGCTTGAGTACCACTGCAAGATATTGTTCTCCGTGTTTGTGGAAAAGAACTCATGTACTGCATAAGCGTGTTTCATTTTGCAAATTCTTGTCTTTTTATCCAAACATCATTTTTACATAATTTTGCAGCTAACATATATGTTTGCAGCTAACGTATATGTCAGGGTACTTCGTTTAGGATATAGGGTTCTTAAGCAGCAAGTTATGTGACTATGTTTCTAATGCAAACGAATAAGTTGACTGTAAATAATTTTTTTTACCCGTTATATCTTTGTTTTGTATACTTATCAACTAATAACTTATAAAGGGTTTTCTTCACTCGAGTGCATGTTAAGATGTCGGGTTGTCTGTTTAGATAACAGTTATATGATAAATTAATAATTATCGGTTATCTTAATAATTATCGGTAAAATTATCTTCATCTTCTTCCTAGGTGTTTAAAGCTTATGTGCAACCCTAGCTATGATTGTCGTTGAAAATTTACATAATTGTAACGAATCTACAAACTAAAAGACATTTAGAGATAGAATCTGTAATAAATATTGATGAAATCAAACCTAAAATACAAGAGTTAGAATCCGCAATAATCTACAAATCAAATCCGTCATTATCAGAGTAATTTTTGGTTCTCAAAGCTTCCAAAATCCATTTCCCCGATACCAATTTCAATGATATCTCCGAAAATCAAACAAACAAACTCTATTCGTTGCAATTTTGTAGCAGCCATCATCGCTTCACACTCTCAAAAACTTTTAACTGATAATTATTTCTAATATTCATATACAAATCATATATTTAATTATCAGATATGTTATGCGTTAATACATATATTATCTGTCTAACACATACATTAGCTGTTAACAAAATTATTATATGTAAATAGTTTTTATTACTTTTAATAAAGAGAAAATTTGTCAATTCATCTTCATCTTCTTCATGAGAGTTTAAGGTGACCTGCAACCCTAGATATGTCAACTATAATTTTTGTTTTTTTTTTCATTAGTGTTTCTTTGACTTTGTATATATCTTTCACATATACATAGATGTATCAATAAATAATAAAGGAATCAATCACAAAAAAGATATTATCCCACAACACTCAATTTGGAACTAACTAAAAAACTTAAAGGTTACCCAGAAATTGATATCCTTTAACATAAATAAGTCATATATTGGAACTAAATCCTAACTCAATGAAGATTTGGATGATGAGTTTGTGTTAGCAAAGAGGAAGTGGTCATTAACGATGAGTTTGTGTTAGTAAAGACGAAATTAGAATAAAATAATATTTTGGTTCAGATATTTTTAGTTGAGAGTTTAGATGAGAAAGTGGGCCAATAAAACTAAAAACAAAATTTATTTTTTCAGGGACCATTTATTATTTATCTCCCAAGATTCCACTGCTACTTTTTTTATTTCCAAAACCATATACTACTTTCTTAATTAGTTTATGTGTTTATGTTATCTATCTAATTTTTCATATCTATAACATGTCTATACGATACAAATACGACGATATATATACATACGTATAAATAATATCTAGTTTTATAACATATCTTCCGACATGAAAAAAGTTGTTTTCTTTTGCTGTTTTTGGCACTAAATGTACTGTACATTACTTGATTTGACCCCATCTTGTTAAGATTCTTACTAGTATAAATAAATTCTCTGTATCTTCCTTTTGTTATCATTTTGGATTATATTTCAAAGTTTCAAGTAATTTTTCACATCAACTAATTTACGGTCACATCAACTTAGTTTTACCGACTTATTTTTAGTCTAGTGGTTAAAATGATCCAGCTAATGACTTTACACCAAGGTTCGATTCCTATCCATTATATTATGAGAATTTTAAAAATAAATTTTATAGATGGATTTTATGATATGAATTGAATATTATCAATCTAATGTTGATAAAAACAAATTTATCTTTGAAAAATAGTATTAAAATTTAGTTTGCCCTAACCCAAAATTCAAGAATGTATATATTACATCATCATCATCACAATACTTAAATATAATAATTAATGAACATATCAGCTTATAGAAAACAAAGGGAAAACAAACATGTCAGCTTGGTATTAATGGTGCTGACTTTGTTAGTTCATCACAATATATATATTGTAATGAGTTTAATACTCTCTTCGTTCTAGAATAAGTGATATTTGAAGTTTTGGCACATAGAATAAAAAATTATTTAATTTTTAATTTTTTCATTTAAAAATATTATTTTAATTTATTTAATGATTATTCACCTAATTAAAAATTAATCTACAGAATACAAATAGTCAAAATAAATAAAAACATAATTAAAATTAAAAATTGAAAACATCATATATTTTAAGATAAAAAATTGAAATTAAAACATCATTCGAAAAGAGCAAAATAAGTTTACATGATCGACTATAGTTCGAAGAAATATTTTGGCGTTGTTTTGGTTAAAATAAGAAATAAAAGTAAAAATGTAATTTCAGATCCGGTTTAAAAAACCGAACCTTGTCTTGGCATTATAAAACACTAACATCAAACATGTTAATTATATATATATCTTCCCTAAACCTTGATTTACAACGACTTCACCTTCCGTGTCAGCTCATGCACAAAACGTCATGCTTTGCGTCAGCCATTTGTACATATAGTTATACTACCCATGCTCTGTACTTTTCACGTTAATTTGCATAATTCAACTTTTTCTTTATAGTTATACCGACAGTAATTCACATTAAACATTGGGAAATTTAAAAATTAACATCCTAAAAAAATTTAATGGAAAATTTTTTGATTTAACACAGAACTTACTAAAATAGTTAAATTGAATATAGAATTATTGTAATTATTGATTAATCAATAAATTTATAGTTAATAATGAAACATCGAACCCTTTTCCAAAAATAAAAACAATGAAACATCTGCACATGATGAAATGGTCGTTGGTTGTAGTCATTGTCTATGTAAAGTACCTAGTTGAAGGCAAAATTGTGGCATTGTCTAGCATGTAATGTATTAAGGAGAAATATTAGAGATATGAGACAATGTTATGTGGTTGTACTTGTTTGTTTATGGTAATGGTAAGCTAATTCTTTGGGTTCTTTAATTCCTATTTATTAATAGTAATGGTAAACAACGACAATGAGATAATGACAATAGAAATCACTCAATAAACCTGAAAATGTGTAACACAAAGACAACAATCGAAGATTAAAACATAGTGTTTCTATATAAAACCATAAAATAAATGTACATAGTTAGATGAAAACCATAAATAAAATAAAATATATAGTTCTTAAAAAACATTCAACACAAGAAATCAGATAAACAAAGTCAGACATATGAAATAACTCACAGATCTTGTGACTCTTGTGCTCCTTGAGAACCTTACAAGACCTAATAAGTAAAACCCAAACATTTTAGAAACAGTAACCAATAAGTTAGAAAGAAAACAAACAAATTCTTAGTTGGGCATCCCCTTCTCCTCTTTGGCTCACTCTAGCACCTTTTATTTTTAGAGGAAGTCTTGGTATGCCCTTCTTCCTTGCAATTAGAACATGTGATCAACCGTCCACGACGTGAGAGTCTTGTGGTACTCGAGGATGATGCAACTTCATTTATTCCTCTTATTCTATCCTCCATGGTGGTGGTAAAACTCATATCCTATTCATTCTAGGTCATCATACATTGTACATGTGCAATTCCATCCTTATAAGTGTCACGCAATGTAGAAGCCACTCACAAAACTTTCAACTTTCAGTTTTGTCTTAATAATCACAACAGTTCCATGAATGCAATATACATGTATACTCTATAACTAGTTCCACCAATGTCAACCTTACAAAGATTGTTTCTTGAAAACAGAATGAAGCAAGCTTGTGACCCTTGGATCATTCTTTCTATCTCCTTATGTGCTCTCTTAGTAAATTGTGTCCTTAGTATTTTAACCAACCTAGATCGCTTCTTAGTCCTAACCATACACTACATCATAATGTCGTCTAACATATCCAACAAAGGTTAATTCCTAGCTTGCCTAATAATTCTATTAAAGGACTCACTTAGGTTGGTTAAGATGTCATTACAGAAGGTTCCAAGCCTAAAAAAAAGCCATTGAACATGTCTCAGGATGTGTGTTTTGTAGACTGACATAGGGATGCACCATCTAAACCTATAATTGGCCTACAAGTCTCTTTCCAAATTTTCCTTTGTGAATCAAAGCAGATAAAATGTTGAGGAAACCTCTGTTTGCTCCCTATTGTAGGTCTTAGAATGGTCTTAATCTCGTAGATAGAGCTTTTGTTGGACTGCAAAACTTCTGTCTGACAATCTCAAATTATGTTGAAATGAGCCTCATAACTAACTCTTCTTTCTTTTCCAAGTTTGGCCTTTTCTTTAGCACACTACTCTTCACTAACAATCATATTGTACTCTCTCATAACTTCAGCTGCCATTTGATACTTTGTATACTTCAGATTCTTCCTCAACATATCTTCAAACAACCAAGATATAGTCTTCTATTTCAGCATCCTTGTGTAACCTAACTTACAACATGAATGTGTATTAAGAAACACCTTTTTTTTGCATCTTTCTTATCCTCTTATCATACGAACAGTATTATCTCCATGAACAACGTTTGTCTGAACACTTAGCACGTACTTTATTATACTCCAATTTGTACATCTTTCTATCAAATCGAGACTTCAATGAGTACTTTAATAGGGATATTTTGAAACCATTAGGAGAATTGAATTTCCTAACCGTAAGAAAGCACCTTTATCATCCGGTTCAATACACTCACTAACATCATGAACATTTTCTTCATCTTCGTCCGATGACAATGGATTCAAAATCCTCTCCTCATACCATACATTATTTCCACTGTCTTCTTCATCTTCAACATTATCCTCTTGCCCAACTTCTGCGAATTGAGCTTTGAAATCATCACACTTTCTCTATCAAAACCCAATCGATCTACTGATTCCTCAACGTATTCTACGTCGTTCCTATCTTCCTCATCTTTGACATCTTCTTTAACATCATAATCACTCAGGCGATAATCCATTTATGGTTCACGATTCGCTCTCTCATTTCGATCAACCACGTTTCGCGAAGTAAACACATATGCTGAAGGGCTTCAAATACTCTGGTAATACGTATCAGGGGCTGCACATAACTTCTGATTTCCTCCTCGGTATTTCTGATTCTGATCAATAGAGAGATAGAATAAAGGAGACGGCTCAGTTGATTTAGAATTTTCTCGATTTAGGGTTTCCTTCACCGAATTTCCATTTTGTTCAGTATAATTGAAACTCAGTGTTTCACTTAACAATAGTAATTAACGGTGTTAACATTTTCTAGCAATCGAACTACCAACGAGTTTAATCAGCTTAGTTAACTCAAAGTTAAGGATTTAGTCAAAAGTCAACTATAAATTTGTTATTTAATCAATAATTACCGTAGTTTTATGTTAAATCGATATTTTTCCAAAACCTTAATTAATAAAGTAATTATGAGTCTCACTTTTCACTTTCTCTCTCCTACTCTATATGGAGTAAATGTCAAAATTAATCCCAACACTTTATAAATATCAAGGTAACTAATTTCATCTCCCCTCACTTACCAACGATCTTTTTACCACGCTAGTTAAAACTCGTTGCTACAAATCCATACCAAGGTAACTCATTCATCCATTCTTACCGCTATAATTTTCGTTCCCCACTTACCAACACTAATGATCTTATTACCATATTAGCCAATGCTCATTTGTACGAATTCATACCGAGGTGACTTATTAATCTACTCTTACCACTACAATATTTGTTCCCCAGTACTCACTGACCAACACTAATGATCTTATTTATTATCACGCTAGCGAATGTTCATTGCTTCCAATCCATACCGAGGTAACCCGTGTATCCACTTGTTTCCACTATAATTTTCACAATATTTTAGTTACTTATGATTAGAACATGTTTCTTTGGTAAAACTAATATAAGGGCATTTTCGTTCATAATATATCAACAGTTCCCTACATTATGTTAGAGTCTCTTCTACAACGTAGATTAAAAAGAAATTTTAGAAAATGGGTTTTATGATATCGATCGAGATTTATCGATCCAATTATTAACAAAAAAAATATATCTCAAAATTTTAGAAAATGGATTTTATAATATCAATTGGAATTTGTCGATCCAATTATTAACAAAAAAATATATCTACTTACTTCACCCTTAAAGATTTTCTAGATTAAGTTATATTCAGAAATTCTGCTCATGCTTTTGTAATTTTTTTTGCTAATTTATAACATGAAATATAATATATATATATATATATATATATATATTCAGTTTGGTTAAATGTCAAAACAATAACGGATATTAACAAGATTATAAGTCTAATATTTAGCAGTTATTACCCATGAATAAATTTTGATAGATAGTTTAAATTTTCTATCTTACTAATATGTACATCATTAATCTATTTTAATTTTACCTTTAACATGTATGTCGCATTACAGTAAAACCTTTACAAATTAATAATGTTAGGATTTTGAAGAGTTATTAATTTAGAGAAGTATTAAGTTATCCATAAATTAATGTTATTAACTTATAGTATTTTTAGTTGTTAAGCTTATTTTAGGAAGATATATGTTGACGAGATCGTGGACCAAAATAAATGAAAATTGGCAAACTAGTAGTAAACTCATATTTCTTTCACACGATATTAATAATTCTTAAACAATCTTGTAGAAGAAAGCTTCTAAACGATTTACTTTATTGCTTTCTATTTTTTTTGGGTAAACTTTACTCATAACAAATAAACTATGTCTAAAAAAAGGGTATATCGTTCACATAAGCACGATTTTTAGATAATCCTCTTACACTACAGACTAGGAAGTCGGTCTTGTGATTAAGTGCACGCAGAATCAAAACTAGGGAACATAATCTGAAAGAACTCCTTAGTCTTGAGAAATCATCGAGATACGGTTGAAAGGTTGGCCACTCCGAAGGGTCGTCGATCATCTTCACCAGTTCTAAGTAATCAACCAAAAACTCTGCCTCAAAAATTTGGAGGCTTAGTAGACAAGTCATAACCCAAAGAAGCGCCTCAAACTCTAAGTATAGGGGGAAAGGCTCTGTCTGATGCTTTGAGCTCCCATATTTATTCCACCACACTCGAAGGGGAAGCAGTACCAACCTAATCCTAAGAAAAGATCAGAATCTTTCCATGATGCATCGACCATACACCTATACCAGGTCAAGGCCGGGTTTCCCTGTTATTGGACGAGAGATTGAAACAATTTGTTCATTTGTAATCAGATGTGCGTTTCCAGGTTTGCTATCAATTGTCTTCTGAACCGAAGTCCAAGCTTCCACTTCTGATTCCGTTTCTAAAATAATGTCTCTAGGATCTTTCTCTTTGTTTGTAAAAATTTTGTCGTTTCGTGTCTTCCAAAGGAACCAAAAAGTCCACAGGAAGCTTTTAAACTCTTTTTTAGTAGCAAACGTAAAATAAGGTGATCAAAGTTAGAGTAAATAGAGGCCCCTAGAAATTGTAGGCATGCCGATATCTTGGATAAAGCCCAGGTTTGTACAGTTGGAGGACATTCAAACAGAACATGATTTATTGTTTCCTCATCTGCTCCACATCTATCACAATGTTTGTCACACTGAATTCCTCGATGAACGAGATTAGCTTTAACTGCTAATTGGCCTGATAAGGCTTGCCACATAAAATGTTTTATTTTCTGAGGGGATTTGACTTTCCATATTTGGGATTGTAAATCCTGAATATTTGGGCCATAAGGAGTTGTTGAGAAATGAGAAATATTCCGTTACGCCCAATATCCTGATCGTACTGTGTAGGCTCCTGACTTAGTGAAGTGCCATCCCAACCTATCCGGGGTCGGGGACCTTGGAATGTGTAAACCCAAAATAAGGGATGCGTTTCTTGGACAAAATAGCTGTCTGATCAAAGCTTCTCGCCAAAGACGTGAACTGGAATCAATCAGGTCCGAAACTCGTAAATCTGGATAAATGTTTGGTCCTGCACCTAAAGCAGGTCTTGGTAGGTATAGTTTCACCATTCCCGCATCTTTTAATCAAACCTTTCATCACCAGTGCTATAATCAAAACGATGCTCTTCCATCCGTAAGAAGGCGAATAAAAACATTTTGGTTCTAAAGAGTTTGATCCTGAAAAATAGCGCCCTTGAATCACTCTTGCTAGTAATGAATTCGGATGGGCTAGAATTTGCCACAACTGCTTAGCTAAGAGGGCAGAATTAAACTCATCAATTGTCCTGAAACCTAAGCCTCCCTTCATTTTTTCCTAACATAAGGTATCACATTTAACTAGTGGATACCTTTTTGTGACCTTGAGTTATGCCACCAAACGTTTTGCTTGCGATTCTGCATACTTAATTTTTGTAATAAGTACTTTCGTGCAAAGAATGAACAAATAAGGCGATAGAGGATCACCTTGACGTAAACCTCTTTGTGGGGAAATGCATCCCCGCAAGATTCCATTTATAAGGACTGAGTATCGGACCGAGGATACACAATGTAGGATACATCTTACCCATCGTTCATGAAATCCCAATTTTAACAATAATTGCTTTAGGAAACCCCATTCTATTCTATATATGTTTTGATGGCCATATAAGCACCTTTAACTTTTTTATTTGTTTTTAGTGCATAGAACATCTCTTGAGCAATTAGAATATTGTCGGATATTAACCGTCCTAAAACAAATGTGGACTGGGTATCCGACACTAGATCAGGCAATATCTTCTTCAATCTTAAGCAGACGACCTTAGAGATCACTTTATATATCACATTACAAAGACTGATGGGTCTGAACTCTACCATTTTAGTAGGTTTTGTTGTTTTCGAAATTAAACAAATATTTGTAAGATTGAGATCTTTTTCAAATAAACTTGTGTTAAGAAAATCATTAACTAATCGCACCAAGTCATCTTTAATGAGGTGCTATGATTGTTGAAAGAAAAGTGCTGACATTCTGTCCGGTCCAGGGGCTTTACCTGGGTCCATCATGAAAACTGCTTTTCGTACTTCCTCTACATAGTTTGCGCCAGTAATGCATTATTACACTCTGCCGATACAATGGGTACAACTCCATCTAAGGATGAGTCAAAATCCAATGTACCATTCGTCGTGAAAAGATTTTCAAAATATTTTACCGCCTCAATTTCTAGGTCTTCTTCTTGATCAATCCATATGCCATTCTCATCGAAAAGTCTGATAATCCTGTTTTTCGCTCGTCTTTGTTTTGTTTGTGCGTGGAAAATTTTTTATTCTTATCCCCCTCCTGCAACCACTTGTTACGGTTTTTTTGTTTCCAATAAGTTTCTTCTTCCTTGTACGCTAAACATAGCTCATTTGCAACCTTCTGAATCTCCGTAGTCGGACAAGAATCCATCTTTTTCATGTCTTCTAGCTTATTTTTTAAGGTTTCAATTCTTTCTTTGGCTGGAAGAATTTGTAGTTTTCTCCACTTCGAGATTTCCCTTCAACAATTTGAAATTCAGCATCAACGGAAGTTCGCATATCGTGTCCATCCTGATTTGACTGCCAAATCCAAACCCGGTTTTCCTATCCATCGTTTATCAAAACTGTACCCCGGACGTCTAAAGTTTTCATTTTCTTTCATTTCTACCATTATTGGTCTATGATCAGATCCAATCATCTTCAAAAATTCTGTTTTTGAATTTGGAAAAAGTGAGTGCCATTCCTCATTCCCAAAAGCTTTATCCAGCTTGCATCTAATGATCTCGTTCTGATAGACTCCACGCCATGACCATGTGTCGCCAAGGAAATTCAATGAAGCTGCAATGTTGTAACATTGTGTTAAAAGGAACAAAAGAATTAAGACTTCTTATTCTACCTTTTTTTTTTTTATGATGTCCAGAAATTTCATTGAAATCGCCAATAGTGAACCACGGTTCAAATCGTTGAACACTATACCTAGAAAGTCGTTCCCATACTTGCTCTCATAAATGGTAAACAGGTTCACCATAGGTTCACCATAAATAAATGAGATAAAACTCTTTTTACCCCGCATGTCAAGAGAAATATCGATTATATTCTTGTTTTTATAATTCAAAACCACATTAAAATAATTATTATAGAGTAAGCATAGTCCACCACTAACACCTATAGGCTCCATTGTAATCATATTATCCATGTTTAGATCGCTTGCAATTTTCTCCATATAATCCTCACATATTTTAGTTTCCATTAAAAATAAAAAATCATATTTTATTTGCTTAGAAATATCTTTCAGATAATTGATGGTAACTGGATTACCAATATCCTAATAATTCCAAGATAAAACTTTAATCATGTAACTATTAAAACAAACATAGTCGGGCGATGCCATGTGTATGGGTTTGTGATGAAAAAGTCCATCAAGATAAAGATATCGAATTGTCTTTGAATTTTATTCCTTAAAGGAAATAAAACCAAATTCTTATTATTCTTGCTGATCTTCTATTTTCTATTTTTTTTTTCACTTTTTTGAATGTTTGGTATTAATGACAGTTGTAAGAATAGAAAGAAAAAAACTATCCTATTTTATAATTTTTTGATGTTGATATAAATCTATTTTCATAAACTTGAAAATTGCCGAATGTTAGTGGTTATTTTACAAATCTTCAGACGATAGGATTTGATTCTTTCCTAATACAACGAGAAAAAAAAAAAAAATTTTAAAATATGAATTTTAACTATACATTGGTCCTTATTTATCTAATTATATGAGTAAAACTGACAAAAAAAACTTGTGAAAATTTGATATGCAGTAAAATATTTTTCCATGTAGAAAATGTATGATTGACGATAATATACTTAAAATTAATTTATAGTTCAATGTTCCATATATATTAACAAATTTGTTCAGTCATAGTTTGGATTCGAACTTAGTAATGTAAAACAATGAAAAACTAATAAGATATGTAAAAAATCGAATCAATACAAAAGAAAAAGAAAAAAGAAACACATTGTTTTTTGTTTCTAGCACTGTAATCAAAGTTTCCTGTTGATACCATATTTTCAGCGCTAGAATAGCCATCGGCCACTGACATTGGAGGAAAACAGTCTCTCATTTTCTACTCTTTGTTTTTACAACCTCTTCACCTCTATCCTCTTTTGTTTCCTCTATGTTCTCTTCAATGTCTTCTCCTATCTTTATCTTCTCCGATTGAAGATTTAGCCAGTGTAAAAGGTGTTTGTAGGAGTTCTTTTCTCTAGGGACAAGGTAATTTATAATGGCAAAACCACTATTTTCTTCTTTCTGATTTGAGATTTCTGCTGGATTTCCAACAACCTCTTATGTCGATTTTTATCTGGCGAAAACACCACTATATTCACCAAGCGTCGAGGAAAGCCATTAAGCCTCTCTATGCTCATCCGCCGCTTGATCCACGTCGAGCTTCATCGTGTTGTCAATCTCCATGACTAGCAAATCAAATTTTGTGTCTTCTCAACATCGCTCCCTCGTTGAGGATATCAGCAAAGGATCGAGAGACTCGCAATTTCATTGTCCATTCAGAGAGGACACTTACTGTGCTAGCCACTTTTCGAGCGTACAATTTTGTCAACCAGTCAAGAGCAGCGGCTGCAGGACTCCATCAAACTAGGGAAAACTCACTTAATTCCTACTGGGCTGAAGCTACTTTGTGTCTTTGTTGGGTATGTCTACTTACTAAGTTAATCTTTGATTTTTTCTTCCTCTTTTTCTCTTCTTTTTCGTCTTCTTCTTAATCTTCTTCTCCTTCTTCTTCTCACTTCATTTTCTTCTCAGAATTTTCTTCTTCTTCCCAGAATATTCATTTTCTTCTTCTCACTTGATTCTCATTCAATTCTCACACAATTTTTTTCACTCAAAGTCCAAATCGTGTTTCGAGGCTCTCAAATGTTAATTGTTAACAACTGAACCAACATTTTTGTGGAATTTCAATTCTTCTTCGTGAAATTTCGGGTTGATTCGGAAGCAAATATTTTTGTCCGAATTACCCGGTATCCGATCCGACCCGAATATTTTGTTAAATCAATTAATTTTGGAACCATTTCATAATTCTGTATATACCCGATAACTGAATAACCCGACCCAACTCAAGCCAAAGTATCTGAATTCGCAGCCTTAACAGAAATTGGTGGTTTACCATCTAGGACCTAGACTAATTCTCTTTAGTTTGAGGTTAGTTCTAGTATTGTTTTTTTTTTGAAAAGATTTATTTCTAAAATATTCTCTAATTTGGAGAAGTTTTTCAAAAACTCAAGAGTTTTGTGTCTAAAGAGTTTTTATCATGTATTCACTTGTCCAACATGGCATTAGAATAAGGAAGATCCGCAAAGTGTCTCAATCTTCCGAACTTCATTTCTACAATCTATTCAATGTATCCAAACTTCATTTCTACAATTTATTCAATGTATCCAGTGCGTTTGAGATTTTTTTCAACCTGATGTATATTATTTTATGTTTGTCTTGTATATTTATGCTTTGTATGATTTTTTTTATTGTGGTATTGTATCCTAAACTTTATCTGATGGAACAACTCTTTGACTAAAAAAATAGAAAATCTGTTATAAACTAGAGAGAAGAGAGATAATGAGAGAGAGAAAGTTTTGCTCTGTATTATTAAGTGTGAAGGTGTAAGTTACATTACGAACGAAACGTTCGTATTTATACAGAAAATTTAGTTCTACTGTGTATGCATAGTAACGCGTGGGCTCCACACAAATAATATAATTTGCCGTAACTTTTGACGTTTC
>OVAX01000107.1:0-131768 GCA_900406405.1 Lepidium africanum | reverse complement strand
CAATGGAAACATTGATGAGACAATCTATATGGAGCAACCAGAAAACTTTGTGATTGGTGATTCAAAGAAGATGGTATGCAAGTTAAATAAATCTATCTATGGGCTTAAACAAGCTTCTCGTCAATGGTACCACAAGTCTTNCAAGCTTCTCGTCAATGGTACCACAAGTCTTATGAGGTAATCACCTCTTTTGGTTTTGAGGTGAATTTAGTTGAAGATTGTGTGTATCACAAGTTCAGTGGGAGTAAGTGCATCTTCCTGGTATTGTATGTTGATGATATACTGCTGGCCACTAACGATATTGGCATGTTGCATGAGACCAAATAATTTCTTAAGGAAAAATTTGAGATGAAAGATCTTGGTGAAGCATCCTTTGTCTTAGGAATCCAGATTCACCGAGACCAAAGTCAAGGTGTTCTAGGGTTGTCACAAGGGCATATATCGATAGAGTATTAAAGAGATTCGGTATGCAGGATTGCAAACCAGGAGATACCCCAATCTCTAAGGGTGACAAGTTTAGTCTCAAATAGTGCCCTAAAGGAAATCTGGAAATTCATGAGATGCAGAAGATTCCTTATGCTTCGACAATTGGAAGTCTAATGTATGCTCAAGTTTGTATGCATCCGGATTTAGCGTACATTGTTGGAGTTTTGGGCAGATACTTAATTAATCCAGGTTTGGACCATTGGAAAGCATCCAAAAGGGTCATGAGGTACCTGCAGAGAATAAATAACTATATGCTCATATATCGGAGATCAGATAATTTGGAGATCATTGGATATTCTGATTCTGATTTTGCTGGATGTCAAGATACTAGAAAGTCCACTTCAGGCTATGTTTTTCTGTTGGCTGGTGGAGCTATTGCTTGGCGTAGTGTGAAACAATCACTCGTAGCTTCCTCCACAATGGCGGCAGAATTTGTAGCAATTTGTGAGGCATCAAATCAGGGACTTTGGCTCAGGAATTTTGTCACTAGGCTGCAAATTGTTGAGGACGTTGAAAGACCACTCAAGTTATATTGTGATAATAAATCAGCTGTTTTGTACTCCAACAAAAATAGGAGCGTGACAAAGTCCAAGTTTATCGAGATTAAGTTTCTCGTTGTTCAGGAAAGGGTACAAAGTGGAAAGATTTCCATAGAACACTTAGGGATAAACTCCATGATAGCAGATCCTCTTACGAAAGGTATTCCACCAAAGGTCTTTCATGAGCATACTGCTCGAATGAGTGTTTCAATGTTTGAGGATCATTTGGTTTAGTGGGAGTTTTTCATTTTGGATTTGGGTTTTATGTTTTAGTTGTGTTTATGCATATTTCATTTTCTGATCAGAAATAAAGTATTCAGTTTACTCTTTTGAACAATAAAGTTAAAAGATCTAAATAAGGTAGGACCAATTAAAAATTGACATGTATGATGAATTTTTCATGTGATTTTCATGCCACACTTTTGGTAATTGATCTATGTCATTTGACTGTACTGATTTCAGTGACCATGGAAGGTTTAGTTAATTATATCATAACAGATACCGCCATGATCCTATGTTGTTATAGTCAATGGACGAGATTGCTTAGACTCAACTATATAAATGACAATCTTGAGCTCATAAAGTCTATCACATTTTCAGGATACATATGTGACCCAGTGGGAGATTGTAAGAATTATTTTGAGGTTAGAAATGTATGATTAATGTGTTAGGGTCATTATTTAAAGGAGTCAAAATTAAATGGTGATATTAATAATTTCTAATTTGATGAAATGCCGAATTAGAAATTAATTCTATATAAATAGAAGGTTTTGGTCCCCACAACAACCCTAACAAGAAATACAGAAAATGTTTTCGGCATCCCATCAACAGAGACATCAAGCTATTCTGGGTTTGTTGTAGAAGAGCCATTACCAAAATTCAGATCATAAACCATGGATCCCCAAGGTATACTTCCGAATTTGTTCTTATTATTCAGAGAGACTGCTATGTGTTGATTGAGAAATCATAAAAAAATATAATTAACAATAAGTGCAGGTACTATGGTGGATTCCATGGGATGGTTTGAGGTATAGTGGATTCAGTGAGATAGTTTGAGGTATAGTAGATTCCTTTGAAATTGTCTTTTTGTAACAACTTATTGGGATATGGTAAAACTAAACTATAAAAGCCTTTAAAGTAGCTTGGGCTTTCAACTGGTCGTTAGAGCCCATATACTCTTTTCTCATCACCACTTTAGGAACATTTCCTTCAATTTCGAACTTTTACATTAAAGAAGAGACTTCTTTGACCAAAAGAAAAAAAGGAAGGAAAAAGAGACTTGTTAAACTACATGCAAGGGGAATGCAACATTGAATGTGCAAGCGTCAAAATTGACAAAAATAGGTAAATGCTAGTGACATTTACAAGCACTCATGAGTTTGTTATTTTTAATTTTAGTTTCGATTGCATGTAACTTTTTTGATTCAGAAGATGACCAATACATGTAATGTTATATATATATATATATACATACGCGCATTGCTCTTTCAATTTATTACTAATATATTTATTTTAAACACATGCGATCAAGTGTTTTAGTCACATTGTTAAAATCTAAACTGCAGTTTTTCGAATTGAAGTTGCATAGTACAAGTGATAAGATTTAAACTATGAATTATGACCTGACTCTTGTCCATCTAATTGATGACAAAGAAATTGAATTTGCTTTTTGGATAAAAATAAATACTTTTGATAGATAATTTTCGGTGTGTTAATAGGATGGAAAAACAATCAAATATATATTCACATAAATGCAATTTTAGGAGACTAATGTACATATAATCTGTAGTCCGAAAGTACAGTTTAGTCTGTTATAAAATTCAGTACTGAAAATTCATGAGTCAATAAAAACTCTTCAATATTCTACAAATACTATAAAAACATAAATGCTCCCTGAGTTTCTAAAGAAACGATCGAATTCATTTTCTGCTTTTAGAAAGACATATAACAGATTTCATAAATGCCTTTTGATTTCTGAGATTAATCTAATTATATGTTTTTAATGTATAACCTACTTTCACCACAACAAGCTTTAATTCCTTATTAACTGCTTCTTTTTAATACTTTTGGATTTACTCTTTTATAGTTCTTACATGTTCACATTTGATATATTATTACTTATATTTCTTTTTTCTTGTCAAATTTTAATTCGCACTAAGTACTAGCTAGCTTTCCAATTTTGTTAACAATTTTTTTTTTGGCAATTTTCACACTTGATAACTGTATAAGCATTATTTATGGCTATGTATATATTTTTAATCATTTAAAATGTAGATACGGGTTTAACAATATTTATAATTGATCAGCATGTATCCAGTGGGACTGATTTCTATTTTCCGTAGGCTTATGTGTTTAAAAATGATAAAATATGTTCTATATATATGTATATATATATAGTGGGATTGATTATTGATATATAAAATCTCCTCTCAAAAGTTAAATGCTTATTTCTGTATGAAATATATAAACCATTTAAAAATATCCCTAATTGGTGTCTGTTCATATACACATACTCTTTACTAGCTTATATATACGTTAGTCTATATAAGGAGCATTATTGACTGGTTTCAAAACACTGATATTGAAAGAGACCACAAGAGAAGGAGAAGAGAAAGATGAACCACCGAGGCAAACAGATTGATTCTAGCTCTGGCTCCGGAGATAACCGCCGGACTTATGAATGCAACATATGCAAGAGAGGTTTCACGAATCCTCAAGCCTTAGGTGGTCACAACAACATCCACCGTAAGGAACGCGAAAGCTACTTCTCTTCTTCTTCTTCTTCTTCTTCACGAGCTCGTTCATTTCCATTTTCTCTTCCTTTACCTTCTCAGTCTCATTCCTCAGCCATAGACATCAAAAACCCTAATTATAACAACAATCCGCCACCATATTTTCCGACTAACCCTAGCAACAATAACATTGGATCATCTTCATTAGGAGGAGAGAATTACGCTCAAGGGGAGTTTCGTGGTCTCAATTTGAGCTTAGGGCTCGGATCCATGAACGTCGATGATGACACTCACCAGATTCCACCAGAGATTAGAGGATCTCAGCCTCAAGATGATGATCTTGATCTTAATCTTCGACTTGGAGGTTATAATCAGCATTAAGCTTACAAGGTCTCTTACGTTAGATCCAAGTAACTATCTATATTGTTGAAGTTAATCATCGTACAATGCATTATGTATATATTGTGTTGTTTAGTCATGTTTTTAATTACTATATATGTTACGTCGTATGAAGTTTGGGATTGTGTAAGTCAAGACTATAATATTCTCTTGAACAATTATGGATCAATTAGGTTTGTGTAATGTCCTTATTATGTAACGTTGTATATAGTAGGGTACATATAATTTAGGATCATCATTCTCTTATAATATATGAGCGTAGATCTATATAGATCAACTAGGTTTGAGTAATGTTCTTAAAATCTGGATTTGTGTAACAAAGCTTATTATACATATATATTATTGAAATTTCGTTTTGAAAAAAAATCAACTTCTATTTTTGGTGATTGGAAACTGTAATGGGATGAATATTAAATGAGTTTTAATTATAAGTTGGTAATGGTAATAAATTATACGATTTGGAAAGAAATTCAAACTTAGAAATTACATGTTGGCAGAGTATGCATGTGGACAGATATGAATGAGTGATCATAGTAAAGGAGAATAAAAGGAAAATGGATCAAAGTATGCGAAGTTATAGGCCCAATATTAGTGGACTCTTTTTTGGGTTCGTTAATTTTAGGCTCTAATGGAAATTTGGAATTGGGATGTTGAATCAGATTATTGCTCTGGTCTACCGGTTTTTAAAATATATGTTCAGTTTTTTTTTTGTCACTCAAGTATATATTCAAATTAATTAAACCAGTTAATTTCAAATTGAATAGCAGATTCATCAATTTATGTATTCCAGATATTTTAAAATTATTGGATCAACCACCTTTGATCTAATTATTCGAGGTGCTTAGTTGTAATAAATTTAATAGGAATTAGATCAGTACATTACTTGGCCAATGCATGAATGTGTAGAATAGACAAAACCAGTACTTTGTTAACTCATTATTTGGTTTATTCAAAAGTATAACAAAAGAAAATTACTTACAATTCAACCCACAAACTTTTAGGTAATGTTTCGTCTCAAAATTTCAAGGTTTATATTTTTTACAAATAAAAACGCAATACTTATTTGGAGGTGGATCCGAGACCCTATTTCGGTCCACGGGAAACAATAGATAAAAAGCTTTAAGTCTTGAACTCGACAGGACCTTTGAAACTTCACTTCGGACATCCGATATCAACTCAGAAGAATTCTTTTTCGGAAACTCGCTAAACAAGGAAGAAGTCGGAAGACACGTCATCAAGCAAAGAAATAGAAATTTTTCTATTCTAACATGGAAAATTTCCGAAAATTTAGCTAAGATTTTCTATATAACATCAAATCTAAACAAAATGTAATCTTTGCAAATTTGAATAGATTGTAAATCGTCTCTATGTTTTATAAATAGAGGAGCAGATCCTTCAAAATGGAGGAGAGCTTTTTGGCATCAAGCACTAAGCAATAAAACTCTACTCTGCATTCTCTGTTTTGGCAGCCTTAGCATCAACAACAGACCCAGTTCAAAGACGAATCATACCGGTAAAAAGCATAGATAGACCACATATTGACTTACCGAAAGGAGACCCTGCCCTAGTCTCGATAATCGCCGACATAACAGAAGAACTTGACACATATATGCCCTATATATCGGTACCCGAAGAAAAGAAGATCGATTGGAGAGATGAAATACTCGTGTACATCATGGACGGAGAAACTCCAGAAGACAGGTGGACAGCACGATGACTTAAAGCCAAGTGCGCTTTTTACGCACAAATCGATGGAAAGTTGTATCGGCACAATGCCAACGGAACTTTACTTACTTGTATTCATGGTGATAAGACGACTCAAGTTATACAGGAAACACACAAAGGAGCCGACGAAAATCACAAATAGCGGATGGTCACTTGTGCATAAAATCTGAACTCTCTGATACTTTTGACCAACAATGGCACAAGACTGCGAGCAATATGCAGCTAAGTGCGACAAATGCCAATGATACGGACACATAATCCACGCTCCGACCAAAGAGTGAACCTTGTTAATCATGTCATATCCATTCATGCGTTGGGCAATGGACATAGTTGGTCTTTTACCATCGTCTGGACAAAAGTGATTCATGCTTGTGATGACGGATTACTTCTCCAAATAGGTCAAGGCTGAAGCCTATTTTCAAATTAAAGATAAAGATGTAGTCAAGTTTATATGGAAAAACATCATCTGCCAACATGGTCTACCTTACGAGATCATTACCGACAATGATTCCCAATTAATCTCAGCAAAATTCACAAACTTTTGTGCCAGATGGAACATTCGAGTTAGCAAATCTACTCCTCGAAATCCCCACGGAAACTAACAAGCCAAAGCAATAAACAAGAAAATATTGTACGGCATTAAGAAAAGACTTGAGATAATAAAGGGAATTGGTCTGACGAGTTGGACGGAGTTCTATGGTCACACCAAAGCACACCGAGACATTCAACCGGTCGAACTCTTTTTTCTCTATCTCATGGAATGGAAGCAATGACTCCAGCAGAAGCTACGGTTCCAACTTTGCGTCGAATACATTCCCCCAAGAACGAGAAGTTTAATAATGAAGTAATGGAAACAAGCATTGACGACTTGGAAGAACAGCGAGATGATGCACTACTCCGAGTGCAGAATTATCAGCAATAAACCGCAAAATACTACAATAAAAAGTACGAGGGAGACACTTTGCAGAAGAAGATCTTGTACTTTTAAAAGTGTTCGAGAACACAGCTAAACTAAACACATGTAAACTCGGCCCCAACTGGGAAGGACTTTACATCATCTACAAGGTTGTGAAACCCGGAGTATACGAGATCGCGACTATGGATGGAGAGATGGTTCCAAGAAGCTGGAAATCCATCAATTTGAAGCGATACTACTATTGAAGCTACGCCAACTCGGAGTCCTTGATGCATCACTTGAGGCATCTCTAGCTACTTAATTATGTAATCAGAACTACATTTAGGCTTGATTCCTACGAGGTACGTAGGTAGCCTTTGAGTGCAACTAAAACTATAATAAACTTTGATAAGTGGCCAACTCGGCACTAAAAAAATCGAAGGGGCCGAGACCCCTATTCCCAGAAACCAAGATCTAATTCTTGCAAAGACAAAACATAGTTTTGTACAGAATAACCGAGATCTAATTCTCGCAAAGACAAAACATTATTTTGTACAGAATAACCGAGATCTAATTCTCACAAAGACAAAACATAGTTTTGTACAGAATAACCGAGATCTAATTCTCGCAAAGATAAAACATAGTTTTGTGCATAATAACTGTGATTGAATTCTCGCTAAAAGACGAAACATAGTTTCGACAAAAATTTAGGATTTTTCTCACAAAGACGAAACATAGTTTTGTACAAAATTACAGAGATCTGATTCTCGCTAAAAGATGAAACATAGTTTCGTACAAAAAGACATGATTTTTTTCGCAAAGACAAAACATAATTTTGTATAGAAAAGGTTGAGATTTGATTCCTGCAAGTTATTCCGAGATCTAATTCTCAAATCTGGCCTAAGCTGAGTCTTAATATCTCAGCTTTCAGAGCAAAACAAAAAAAAACGGTTTTCCTCTTAAAAAAAAAACGAGATCTAATTCTCAAACTTATGGTGAAACCTAACTCTTATGCTCAACCAAGAAAAGTTCTTGTAACATTGTCACTTTGCAACCGGCTTGTTAACCTAACTTAAATCGAGAATCAAAATTTTTGCATTTCATTTTTCCAACTTTAGAGTCGTAACAAAAAGAAAAATATTTCCAACAAAAGAAGAACCAATTACAAATACAAAAGGGCTCTGAAAGCTAAAACAGAAAGGCTGAGACCGAATCAATGTGCTTCTGTGAATCAAGTCTTGCCACTAGCGTTGGAAGCTTCACTGATATCAAAAACCAGGACGACCAATTCTCCAGGAAGAAGTGTCGTCAGGTTTTTCTTGTTGACAATTTCCTTGAATTTGTCCAACTCGCTGTTCACGTGATCCAAGACCACCGAAGGGATTTTGACACAGCGACGCGACAACAAGCGCAGGATATTTTCCAAACCACGGTACTGAGCATACGCCAACAGGGCCTCCATGTTAACATTAAGATCATTAAACTGAGTAATAATCCTTTCAAAGCGCTCAGTAAATTGATCAAGAAGACTTTGAAAAATCTTCGTCTTCTCTGAATTCAAAGCTTGATGAAGACGGAGATCAAAATTCTTCTTTATGGAGTCCAACTCGATCTGAAGCCTTAACAACTTATCATTCGCCATCTTGGTGGCCTTGAAAGCCGTTCCGGTCCGACTCAATGCAATTTAGTGACTCGGTAAGAGTCGTATTTTGCTGTACCAGCTTCAAAACGTTTTCCTGCTCAAGCTTCAACTCGTCTTTTACACAAGCAAGTTCTTCTTCAACTGCAGTAAGCCTAGATCTGGCTTCCACCGCTTCAAGATGAGACTGGCCAGCTCATCCAGCAAGGTTAGTAGTCCTCCGAGCATTTGCATCTAGATTAGCTTGAGACCTCTCTCTCTCTCTCTCTCTCTCTCTCTCTCTCTCTCTCTCTCCAGTACGATATCGTTCAAATAGGCGATAAACTAATAAAAAGGAAAAGGACAAAAAACTCAGAAAAAAAGTGGAAGACCAAATATGAGAGAAAAGATTTTAACTCAGAAGGAAAAAGAGTCAAACCATGAAGAGTAAGAACGCTACCTCTTCGTACTCTTCCATGTTTTGCATTTGATTAGGGGGAAGAAGAAATTCCAAAGAAGTTCTGATCTGACGCATCATATCTACACACTCAACATGAGACAACAAGATTGGCGCTAGACTCGTGTGATCATGAGTGAAAGAAAAGTCGGAGGGACTTCTCATTCTCTTTCTCGGAGCACCAGAAGAAGAACCACTAGAAGCTTTCGTAGATGACCCAAGTCAAAGGGCATCCACTCTCGACCTTTTGGGAGGAGGAGAACTACTACGGTTAGCATTTGGTCTAGAAGGGACCACGACGATATCCCGATTTGGGATGAAAGGAGGATCAGCAGCCCTAGAAGCTTCTCCCGAGGAACGTACACTCGACTTGTCAAGGGCAGCATTCAGGCCATAGTCAACATCAGGGATTTGAAAGTCATTGATACCCATCCTTTTTGTGAAAAAAAAAAGAGAAGACAAGAAGTTTTAAAGGAATTAACTTAAAGACAAAGAGAGTACAAAGGAAGAAGAAGGGTTTTTGTTCCCAAATACAAGTGAAGGGTAAAAGTGAAAAAAGCACAAAATTTATAGAAATTTACCGAAAGCCGAAACGATGTCAAAATGGTAATTATTAATTAGCAAGTTAAACCACCAAGACAAACCAATCGCAAACTGACATGTGGACCGAAGATTTCAGAAGCAGGTTAATTTCTCTACTCTGAAATTCAGAAGCAATTTTCTGAGTCTAGGGGTGACAATTGTAGGAGGTGGTTCTGAGATCCTACTTCGGTCCACAAGAAACAATGGACAAAAATCCCTAAGGCTCGAACTCGGTAGGACCTTTGAAGCTTCACTCGTACATCTGATATCAACTTAGAAGAATTCCTTCTCGGAAACTCGCTAAACAAGGAAGAAGTCGGACGACACGTCATCAAGCAAAGAAATAGAAATTTTTCTATTCTGACATGAAAAATTTCCGAAAATTTAGCTAAGATTTTCTAGATAACATCAAATCTAAACAAAATGTAATCTTTCCAAATTTGAATAGATTGTAAACTGCCTCTATGTTTTATAAATAGAGGAGCAGATCCTTCAAAAGGGAAGAGAGCTTTTTGGCATCAAGCACTAAGCAATAAACTCTACTCAGTATTGTCTATTTTGGTAATTACTATATTACTCGAATTGATCAGAATCTTTATCCACCTTCCCTATAAAATCCAGCTCGAACAGTACTATCAATGGTAGATAAATATATAAAAGTCTTATAGAAACTCATATTTTATGAAGCTAAATAGATAGACAATGTGAACCAAAAAAAAAAAAGATAGAAAGATAGACAATGGTTAGAGCTTCAAAATGCGATTTTGTGGCCGGTCTAATATGATTTCTAGAGTCAAACCAAAGTTAGAAACGTAATAAATACGTCAATGTGGTTTTAAAATATATTTAACTCAATGTCTTTTTTGAGAGATATAGATTGTTAATTTGTATTCGCTTACCACAAATATAATGCGATTAAAAATTTGTTTGTGCCTCATTTCATCTGGTAACATTCATAGCAAACATAAAATAGAGGTGGGACTGAAGTAGTAAGAAATTGGGAAACTTTGACAAAGAAAAAAAGATTAAAGAAATAGAAAAAGTGATTTATATATATTTGAATTTGACATCAATATCATTTTTTTAATAATTAGGAGGTGAATCAGTGTGAAGAAAACTGAAGGTGAAGTATCATTAGACTTTAGGATGTTTGTGTTTGGAATTTTGGAAATTATATTTAACCATCGGAAAAGGAAAAAAATTATGTATATAAGAAAAAGATTTCACTCTCTACATATTAGTCAACTTATCAATCTATTTTTATAAACTATTTATCATTTGCAATTTGTTTTCATTTCAATCTTATTACAAAATCATCTCATTTGAAGTGCACCAAAAAATAAAAACTCATCATGTGAAATGTGTAACCCAAAAAGTAAAATGGAATATTAAAATTTTAAAAGAGGATGTTGAATATTAATATCATTGTAGATGGTACAATAATCAATATTTTTCATTCATGTTTTATATATGAAGGTACCATAACTACAAAAAAATGTCAAGAACATTCATTGTTCTTCTTTGGAGTTGATCCTATTAATGACAAATTCAAAGTATTGTGAATTGGCATAAAGAGAGGAATTCCACATTTTCCGATTAATAGTAAGTCAGCATTGTTGAAGAATACAGTGTTTCACTATTCAACTTGGAATGTCATATACAATATACAGATTCTTCGTAATAACTTTTAAGATATATAAATTTTCACACTTGATCTAACCAATTGTTTAAATTTTAATTCTTTTTTCTTTCAATTTCTCATCTTTAACACTAAATATATATATATATATATAACTTACACATTTCTCACATTTTTAAACGAAAATTCAATATCATTTTCTCGTACAAATAGTGTACGGATGGATAAGTTGTCACCATATGGCCATAATATGATACAAATCATAGGATGCTTTAACCATATATAAAAATGGTTTTAGTAAAAATGTAAAAATTTTAATAATGAAGAAGAAAATGAGTGAATACTTGTATATTTTATTTAAACAATTTTGTAAGTCCAAAATCATATCGTAAAGAAGAAGAGTGGAAAAGGAATGAAGAACGCAAAAAGAATTTTACAAATCACTAATCTCTCACATAATAATTAATGATATGTAGAAATTAAGATTTATAAAAGCATTAAATCAATTTTTGTTTCAGTTGAGTTTAGTTCTAAACTAGTTAATTGCAAACTGAATTTTATATACAGTTTTTAATCAATAATTTATGTATACTAGATATTTTCAAGAGTAATTTAGGCCTCTACATATATTTTTCATCTTAATTCATTAACTACCCATATACCCATTTTTTTTTAAAGTTTGCTTATGACTCACTTACCACTATGATCATGCAAACCCTCACCAAATCTCTTATAATTAATGGGCTGTATTGTTAAACCCAAAACAAAAACCGACAAAAGCATTTAAGTCTTCTTTCTCTTTTATCATAGGCGTCATAGCATCTTCATAGGCCTAGCTCTATGACGGTGGCGTAGCTGCTAATTCGACAAAGGTGAAGTGACTGGTTCTTAAATGGGCATCGAGTACGAGAGCGAGTGGATTGTTTGTGTGAGAGAAGAGAGTATAACAATGATATTCAATTCCAATATAAAGTGGTCTCCACCACTGCTCTTATCACAGAAGCTTAAAATAAGTACGGTTTACAGAGCCATTAATGAAGAAGTATGCATTCAAGTCTCAAACCCATATCAGGTAACTAGTCTGTAGCTATTTTCATTACAGTTATGATACTCAATCATTAACAATAAATGTTCAAATGATCATCGTTTTTATGACCTCAATTTTTGACTTTTGTAGAATGGATAGACGTAATATTATATTGAAGGTTTCCAGGGGCTCGTTGACGCACACAAAAGAGGACTGATATGTCTTCAAAGAGACATACGATGGTCTTGTAGCTCAAATATGTATGAAAGGCGATGAGGGATATGATATTGCCGTTAAGAAGATTAAGGAAGCTCTTGACGTAAGCGACAATGCCGTCATGAAGTTAAGCTATCAGTGGCTTGAACATGTCATGGGTTCTGAGTGGAAGAAGAACGACCATGTTTACATCACTACAGATGATGAGTACCGACTGTTTTTAGCTATAAAGGATGAGCTTGGCCAGATTGGGTTACCGACAACCATAACAAACCCGACCTTACGTGACTCTACACAACAGCCACCTGCAATTGTGTCTATAAGGGATGACATTATTAACCACGCCTTGTAAGTTTTGTACCTTACTTTACTCCTTTAGTATGTGTGTGTGTATTCGCTACATAAATTCATAAACGTTACCCATTTTCGTGTCAACCACACTCGTTCGTAACTTTACATTTTATCCCCTCGCAGTGAGCGCCAGTGCAACGTAGGAAAAAGAAAAGTTTTCTGCGTGTAGTGTGGACGTTGTTTCAGGTGCCCATCCTCTCGGGTCACTTCACGTTCTGTCCCAAGCTGCAGTCATTTGTGAAACATTAGTTTCTAGCGGTACTGTCGTCGCACGAATCCCTCGAGGTGAAGCTTCTATTGCACCATCTAATGAAGACCATATTGACCTTAGTCTACAAGTTGGTTTCCCTAATAGATGTGAAACTAACCCTACTCCCATCCCCGTCGATGGTCCTACTTTGGATTTGGCTTCCAACGACGATTTGAATTTGGGTGGTAGTCCAGGTTCATCACTTGTGTCTGATTCCCACTCATATTCAGAAACTGATGATGGTTGCAATAACGTCGCATTGGTTCGTATCTGTTACGTTCTTCTGTACCCGATATTTGTTATCGTACATACTATTGTTTCTCTTTTAAACAAAGAGTATAGTACTAGTAACTGCTATGTTGACGTGTCTAGTATTCTTCAAATCGTAACTACTACGTATTGTAACAGACTTTAGTAGACTATACGTAACCATGTATACTATACAAAATATTGTAAACGTTACAATATCAAATAACCTATACATTCCCTCAAATACTTAACGTAGAATGTACATTATCGGGTACCATTTACTCACTATGTTTGTTTGCCCACTACTCTTACAATAACCACCTCACGTTTTCTTACTTCTCTCGTGATCCAGACACAGACGGTGATTCAGTCACCTACTCCCAACGTGGTTATGGCCCTCAATCATGCAGGTTGGAGCTTGGAGGCCCTTCCAAAACCGGCTCTTCTTCATCGGAAGAAGATTCTGAGGATATACTTGAGGATCATGCTCCTATCGTTGTGTTGGAGTATGATGCTGCACCTTACTTCAACGACCCAGGGGAAGATGGACTTGGTACAGAATTATAACTTAAACTGCCAATACTTTGATATTTTGTACGAAATGTATCTTGATTTTTTTGTTTATCCACAAACAACTTGCAGCAGGCAATGAGGGACATTGACTATGAGGGGACGAACCTATTTGTAGGCAGAATGTTTACAGACAAGAAGGATTGTAAGCATAAGTTGGTCATTCATGCAATCACTTCGAAATTCCATTTTAAATACCACAAGTCCGATCCCGGTATGATTGTAGTTGTCTGTGTTGATGATACATGTTCATGGCGTGTGTTTGCAAGGAAAATGGATCAGAGTAAACAATTTGTCATCAGGAGGATTAATTCCTCCCACACTTGTACTATTAACTCCAGGGGCAACTTCCACAAATAAGCATCCACCGCAGTCATTGGGGAGCTTTTGAAACATAAGTACATGTGTGTGGGGAAAGGTCTGTGACCTAATGAGGTGCGCCATTATTTGAGGTACAACTTCAGTTTGAACATTTCCTATTGGGCATGGAGGGCTAGAGAAATTGCTATGGAAAATGCTCGTGGATCAGCCATGGGTAATTATCCGTTGCTCTTAGCCTATTTCAAGCTGCTTGTTGAAACCAACCCTAACTCCAAGGTGGCTATAGAGACAGAAGTTGGCCCCATCGCTGAACATCGGTTTAAGTATCTATTTTTTGCGTTTAACGCTTCCATTCAAGGTTTTTCGTACATTAGAAAAGTTCTAGTTATAGATGGTACTCATCTCCGTGGCCACTACAGAGGCTGTTTGGTATCAGCTAGCGTCTAAGATGCCAATTATCAGATATTCCCTATTGCTTTTGGTATAGTTAACAGAGAGAACGACCACGCCTGGACCTGGTTTATGACCAAACTCCTTCACATTGTCCCTAATGGTCTGGAATTATCTATTATCTCGAACAGGCATGCCTCTATATATGCAAGCATCCGGAAGGTTAGCAGTTACATTCTAGCATATTCGTTACGTTTTTTTGTGCTCTATACGTTCTTTGATGATTTAAAATTTCTATGTTTCTCTTGTTGATTGTAGGTGTACCCTCAGGCTCATCACGGTGCTTGTATTGTTCACCTCACACGTAACTTGATGGCTAAATACAAAGACAAGGATCTGTGTCGTTTGGTTGCTTCTGCTGCAATGTCTTACCGTCATGAGGATTTCGGTAAAAAAATTATTGAGATCAGATAAAGGAACAAAGCGTGTCATGACCAGCTGTTGGAAATTGGTGTTGCGCACTAGACTAGAGCTTATTTCCGTGGAAACCGATACAATGTCATGACTAGTAATATTGTTGAGTCTCTTAATAAAGTCTTATCTATTGCTAGGGATTATCCGGTTATTTATATTCTTGAGACTATTCTTGCAACTTTGTTGGCTTGGTTCGCTATTAGGAGGGAGGCTGCCGAGGCTGAGCCTACTAGGCTACCTCCTAAAATCCAGGAGATACTTGTAAAATGATTTGAAAAGACATATGGGTTTAAGGTCAACCAAATAGCTGATAAATTGTTTCAGGTTGAAGAACCTACTGGGTTTACTAGCACTGTGCATCTAACTGAGAAGACATGCACCTGCCGGGAATTTCAGACTTTGATCACCCCTTGCCTACATTCCATTGTTGCTACTGTTCACGCTGGTGTTTGCGTTGAAAGTTTAGTTGGTGATTACCACACTATCAGCTATCTCAAACTGACTTACCAAGAAGTTATTATGCCAGTTTCTGATATACATAGTTTGGTGCCCCTCCCAACGGGTGCTCAGAACATCAGACCTCCTAATGTGCGGAGGCCTTCTGGGAGGCCAAGGAAGAGGCGGTTTTTTGTAACTGGTGAACAAGAAGTACGTCAACGTGTAATGACTATGTTTTATCATAGTGTGTACGTAAGTTTTTGTATGGTACTGTTATTTGTACATTTTACGTCATCGTAGTTTGTTTTATTGTTTGCTACAATTCATTGCAGGCATTTTCTAGGAAAAGGTGTGGGAGATGTCAGCGCCCCGGTCACAACCGAGCCACGTGCAAACACCCAATATAGGTTTGTCTTACAAACTTAACTACTATTACTTGTCTCACTTATTAGTTGTCTTACTACTTATGCGTTCTCACCCTTTGCCCATTTCATAAGGTGAATTGCGTAAACATTTTGTTTTTTGGCTCTGTGATAGAGCACCTAAAGATAACTTCTATATGGGGGTGTATATACTTCGGAGGGTCATATTGCTATCGGGTTTGAGGACGGAAGGGAAGATTTTTGTCTATATTAAGAAGGCTCTACATAGCCAAGAATTGAAGCTGCTAGCTTATTCTTTACCAACAGTCAGAATGTGTATTTATAAGGGATGATGTATGTCTTTTGTGGTTGTATAAAAAGCTTGTAATATGCCATTCCTCCAATAACCCCATTGAGTAATGAAGTTTGTCACTCGGTTTTAAAAACTTTGTGAATTACCTACTATGAATGTTGACCATCTCCCCTTCATGATATACGCTACTGATGGCTAACAATCTTTCCTTCATAACAATATTTTCTTCATCATAAACTCAGATTTATAAATATAGACAACCTCATATTCGATACTTTGCATACCTGTCACTTTTTTCATTTATTACTCGAATATTTCCGAAATACTTTGAATGTATTAGTTACCCTTTTGCCTATACCTCGCATAAACCTATCTACCGGTAACCTCCACAACTCCATATATTATTTTTCGTATGTGTGTATCATCTACCCTTTTTTGTTACTGCTTCCGTAACCACCTCTTATTTCCACGCAATAACTATATGTTCCCAACCATTACAAGTTTTTTCTTTCTATGTGTTTTTGTTTTCCTCACAACGTAATTCATACCACATAACAGATTATGATCTTATGCATCATCAGGTTTACCATAACATCCTGTTACCAAACAGCGTAGTATGTTCCCACTGCTGTACCTGTTTCATTTTCCTATACATGTTACTCACCACATTTATCTGCCACCATTCTCCAATAATAAGTTTCAAGCATAACTATATGTTCTCTACCATTACAAGTTTTTTCTTCCTACAATTGCAAATCCTTTTATTACTCTTGTATGTTATTTTGTTTTCCTCAGACTGTAATTTTTACCACATAACAGATTATGCTCATATGCACAACCAGATTCACTATAACATCACGTTACGGTACAGCGTAGCCTATACATACTGCGATACCTGTTTCTCGCACTCGTACCTGTTAATCACCACCTTCTTCTACCACAATAGTACAATAATAAGTTTCAATCATTACTACTTAATTTTACTCTTATTTGGGGTCTTTAAGTGTTTTAACTTCCATCACATCAAACTTAAAAGTTTCATCCACAGTTAACATTCAACTCAAATATTAGTTTAGGTTCACCAAACTACTACAATACCAATACATTAGACCATACATTTTTTATTATATTACTCAGTCTTGAAGTTGGATAAGAGAAGACACTAGTTTTTTGGTGTGAAACTCCATTTCCTTGTGCGAAATTGCATTGCATGCCTCCACACCTCACATTGCGTGTGCATGCATGAAAACTAGGACCATCACCCCAGCATCACTTAGTTCCTCCACCTGAGGCATGAGAGGGAGCACCTCCACTCTGAAAGGGAGCCACGACACCTGTACATGCAATGGATTCAACCGTATCAGCCACATATGTATATAACTTTCACATTACAAGAAACAGATACTATATTCACATATTACCCACACCACCATTATTTTTGAAAGCTAAAAACACTTACTTTCTACGTCCATTCTGTTGCCTGTGATTGCCTTAGCAGATATGGCAGTATCACATTTATCGTCATTGTGTTTTTCTCTATTGCTGTTTCATTCCACAGTTTCACATTATAGTCAAAAATGTATATGACTCGTGTTGGGATGTGTATACACAACCCTATCCAGTGCCTCCTATAAAGGGTGAAAGGGACATAAAGGATATATGGTGTATCGAACAGCTCTGCTCTCCCAGGGACTGAACGTCCTTCCACAACAGCAATCATGGCTTCTCAGAACTCAAACTTCATAGGGTGAGGACTTTGTTTGAAAGCCGGGAACAAGCGGGACATGGCAGAGATGAACTTTGTGTTAAGCACGTCCACATGGAAAGAATTTGTGCTAATGGAGGCTGGCAGTGCACAGAGTTTGTCCCTTATGTGTAGGACAAGAGCATCCATTACGTTAGCAGGCATTGGCTTTTTCCATTCACATAGATCTAATATAGCCCTTTTTGTCAATGTGATGTCCTTCCCTACAACAATATAACTGCAAAACAACTGTATTATGTGATACTCCCTGATGCCCTTTGTATGTAACCACACATACTTTTTTACCTTGTGTTCTTCAGCTTCTCCATGGAGATGTTAAATCGGTTTTCCTCATTCTCGATCTCTGCAACTGATGGGTGGCCAATCAACACCTTTTTTCTCTTTGCTAACTGGTACGGACCGTCTAGTCGAGTAGAAATTGTGCGTTCCCGCTTACTCTTTCTACATTCTTGTGGTGCCTCATGCGTCTGTGGTTTTTGATTGACTACTTTCACCTGCCACTCCTGTGTTAGGTTGAGATAGAAACTTGGGATTTCGATCTCCTGGTGAACACATAAGATGATGACGCCACGTTCATACAAATTCAAATTATTATACTCCAGTTATTATGTACCTTTACGGTTGTCTCCTCTCTTGCAGCACTCCTCACCTTTTTATCTTTCCCCTCGATAAGCTGCAATGATGTTGCTATTATTAATCTAGTGTTTTATATCGTCAACCAACTCTACTTAGAATTATGAATTATAAAGACTAACCGTTGTGGGAGACCTATTTCTTTTTCAGTTACGGAATCGCCTCTACCTTGTGTACCCACCACTGAGTCATTGGGCCCTGCCTCCTTTCTGTCTATGGTCATTTCATTACACTCAACATCCATCTCCTGCTACATTAATTATTTGATAATTAGTTTATATCTGTCTTTTCACTCTTTCAATAAGTTTATGTATTCAATGTGTTTTTTGCCTACCATTTCCATGTCACTTGTGGTGTTCTCTCCCTTTTCTCTTGCTGCTCATGCCTTCTCTTTCTCTCCTTTATCAGGGGTTTATTGGCCCTGGCATTTAGGCTATATTCCATATTTGTAATTTCCAAACATAGCAGTTACCCAAATTCGTAACAGATACCACTACTATTTATACTTACGTTGTCTAAAGCGCGGGTTGTCTCTGTTTCTCCTATGGCCTTGACTGTTTCAGTAACCTTTTGGATGATTACATCCACATCATCACCCTGAACCTACAATTAACCAAGACAATAAAATCATTTTGTTTCTCAATCCCATATACGCTTTATTTTCATGTACCCGTTACAGGTTCACATAATATATTGCAACTAACCTCTCTAGTACGTCCCATTTTGCTTATCACCTCTTTGGTACCTCCCATTTTTTACGTCACCTCCACTCTTGTCCTTCTTAGCCTTTGTCCGAATCTCTCTTATGTTATCTTCCCTCTTCACATCAATTAAAAATTATGTTATATGTTATGTTAGTTTTCCATTTTTAAACACAAAAGTTTCAACTATACATGTTTACATACCTTCTTTGTAGTATCTCCATTCTCACTATCATGTCCCTCCGTCATTGCCTCTTCATCTGCACCTGGAGATCCTATTGTTTCCTCAAGGTCGTCATCAAAATCATCCTCTCGCTCCAAATTCATAGTTTTGTCTCCCTTCACAAAATAAACCATGATATGAATTATTTCTTGAGTGGCGAGCTGTATTACTACAATATTTGACAATTTTAATTCTTACCTCTGTAGCAAAGGAGCCTGACTCTTCTTTCTCTGAACTGGTTGAACCTTCCTCACCTTTCTTACTGTTTGCCGAACCATCTGAATCCTGGTTACGGTTTATTTTGATGTAAGTCATTGGTTACTTGCTAAAGAAACAAAAATCGCACTGCTATATCACTTAATGCACTTACCGAAGCAGCCTTGTTTTAGCTCTCTTCACTATCTGTTTCTTCTAGTATAGATTCCAAAGATGCTGTATTTCCACGCCCTTCTTTCTCATCATGTGACCTCCCTGCATCAGACAGTGTTGCACGTGGATTTCTAGCTCTATCATCATGGAATCCAATAAACCATGCTGTTAGGTGGTCGAATAGACGGTCCTCCATGGCACCTAAACGTACATCTCTGGTGGATATTATTTCTTCCATATCAATCCCAAAATTTGGTTTTAGTCCTCCTTCCTGAATCACTCACTCTTTCCTCGCGGACTGATGCATTCTCCTTTCTGAACTTGGCTGCTCTTCAACTGTGGTTGAAATTGATGGTGTTTTCCCCTTCACTGGTCTATTTGCCTTTTTTGGTTTTGGCAAACTTGAAGGGACCACTCCACCCGTGAACATTGATGCTTTAAATCTGAATCCTTTATGTATTAGTCGTACCATATTATCAACGCGAGGGTCCTCCACCTCGTCAGGCCATGATACATCCTCCACATTGGGGTTAATCATAACAGCTGGTCTTATTATAGACGATACAGTCACTGGTAACACATATCATCATACATATCAGTTACTATGTTTTTTATCGGTTACAGACTTCTGTATCATCTACCATATAACGTACCTTACACTCATCATCAATTCACCTAGAGTTTACCAACCAGAACTGTGACTGATTCTCTTTCTTATTCTGACATGTATTGGCTGGCGGTGGAGCTTGCTTATTCAGTCTGGGACAGCCTCTTACACAATTAGTTGGATCGCGTAGAATAGTCCATGGATGACGACATTTGAAGTTACGATTGTTTTCACATCCCTAGATTGGATGGAGTTCATCAACATCTCAAATGACACTCTCCCCCATGGGTAAAATAGAAATGCAGGTAGGTTTTCAACCATTTCAGCGTGGTCCATGTCTATTCTTGGATGATGTGATGGCGGTACCATGAACCCGTCTACAATTGCCAGAGATGCGTACTTGATGCGCATTTCCCTATCCTCTACTTCGTCGTTTTGCAAGCATCTCAATTACTCTCTCTACAGTCACATCATGTTCCATCCCAAACAACTTCCCATAGTACGGCTTCTTCTTCCCTGTTGTACATTTCCTCTTTTTAGCACTCGCTCTTGGATATGGCCCACACTTTAGTCATGTTATCAGCTTGAATTCCCTGAGTGAAATCCTTATAGGAGCCCCTGCAAAGACAATCCATAACTCCTTCTTCTTTTTGACCACCAACTGCTGGGCAAGGAGGCGAATGCCAAATCTACCAGACCATGCTGTCTTATTCAGTATGTCAAATATTAGGTTCAAAGGAGATTGCTTCAGCTCCTCCAGCTCGTCTGTTTTAAGTGCATTCATGATTGCCTTCAGGACTGGTAGCTTTTGATACGTGTTAACACGGTCCCTTAACGGGTCCTGACCTTCTACAATCATACGAGTTGGTAGTTTCCCGGTCGACATCCTGCAAGTAAACCAATAAACTATTATTAACAATTACTGATACCCAAATTAATACATGTTATAATACATGTTAACAATTACGGATACCTATGATACCCAGATTAATACATGTCATAACCTTACATATCAGGTACTAGTTCTTACTTTACATTCAGTTACATTCCACAGCTACACGTTGCTGATACCTAGACTATAGCCAAGCGTATCTGATATCCCTTGTAATACCTGTTATTATCCTTCATATCAGTTACACGCAATTTTCATTTCACTTTCTACTGCACCCTCTTTCCCTTTCTCCAACTACTGTGCAACAGTCGGCTTTCTCTAATTTTCTCTCCTACCTCCTATATCTTGTCCTAATACCCCGCATGCAAATTTCCCATTACACATAATCGCTACACTTAATCCCACATGTACCGCTCTAAAATCTACAAATTTCAAACCACCACTACATTTATCCAACACAAACTTCTCGAGAACACACATTCGAGTTTGAACTACTACTCACTTACTAGTTTTTCATTATGGAACGCATTTGGCAATGGTGAACAATACACACAATATAAGTCCCTCTTCTACCTGAATGTTGTTCCTTTCTCCGTAATTTTTTTCTTACTACCAGGGGAACACTTTTGTACCTTTATCGGCGATACTTGTCTTCAACTCAGACTTGATGACCCTTGATGCTTCTCTTCAACGCAGACTTGATGACCCTCGATGCTTCTCTTCAACGCAGACTTGATGAACGCAGTCTAGATTCTTCGTCGTACCCTGTATTGAAACGATGGCGATGAAGGATATACAATTTTAAGAGAACGAAGGTAGCGAGAATGGTAAGAAGGAAGTGATGATAATGGTTTCCGATTTCACGACAACGATTTAAGTGGCACCAACTCTCTCCAAAGCTTCACGTCTCCCTCGCTGTTACCAAGATGGTTACTATTTGAAAAGTAACAATTTTTTATTCTGCTTTTTCGATTCCTTCATTTCCGGTCCTACTAAAAACCCTTCAATAACCTAACCTTTTTTCACTCGAGTAGGTGTAGTTTGAGCCACATTTGGGCTACAGAAACCTATCACAATTGTAGATGGGTAAACATCCAATATCAAGTTTTAAAATAGGCATTACGCCAATTCACTTTATTTTCAATGGATAATATAAGTTTTTGAAAAACATAGATAATTTATCTTTATGACACATGTTATGAAAGTTGAACATTCATAATAAAACCATGTTTTACTATATATTTAAAAATTACAAAAAAATCTATTGGTACAATATTAAGCATTTGTGTTTGGTGAAGAGAAAACAATGAAAATGGAGCATTTAAAATAATGAGTTTCTGAAGAAAGAATATAAAGTCTCGACCAAAAAAGAAAGAATATTGAATTGGCAAATTTGTGGGAAGAATGTGATTAAGAAAAAAGTGAGAAGGACAAGGATAAGAAGATGATGAAGACAATTGATTAATTGAAGAAGAAATATAAAGAATTTTTGTTCGCAAAACAAAGATTGGAAGAATAGTTTGATACTGAAAACTAGTATATGGATTAGCTGACATGTTCGGAGTTGTTGAAGATGAATATGACTAGCTGAAATCTCTTCATGATGATGAAGTTGCAGTTTCAAGTTCTCCAAAGTGCTATAGTGTTAGAGATTCTATAAATCGATTATTTCATTGGTCAAAAAAAATGAGGTGAATCATAATTTTTTTGTTTGGATAAAGAGGTGAATCATAATTTTCTCATATTATATTTATATATGTCCAAAATATTACACCAGCTGTCTCATAATATTTGATGTTTAGATGCACAATAATTGTAAAATTATTTAAAATATATTGTAATTGATAGTATAATTAATATAAATAAGTAATAGGATTAAACGAAAAAATATATCAATTTGTATGTTAGATATCTAAAATATCATATATTTTGATACAAAAATCGAATCCTAAAATATTAGTATTTATTACGTGACCGAGAGAGTATTAAACTTTAATTCATGACCACCTAAAGCTGATTTCATCACTAAACTGGCTTATTGTATGTGGTCTGGCTTTAACATTTTCCCATACAATATTTGGCCAATGCATGAACATGTTGACAAAAATCAATGCTTAGTTGAACCAAAAAAAATTATAAATTCTATATAATCGTTTATTCAAAAAGTATAGAACAAAAGAAATTTACATAGCATACAATTCAACCCACAAACTTTATAAGTAACGTGTCGTCTAAAAACTTTTAGGTTCAATATTTTCTCAAATCAAAATCCAATACTATCAACAAATAAAATTTAAGTTTTTTAAAGCAACAACATTTTCGAAACTAGATAGGTAGATAAATACTGATTACAACTTCAAAATGAGATTCTGTGGTCTAATTTGATTTGTAAAGTCAAACCAAAAAATCAAAAGTTAAGAAAGTAATAATAGATATGTCAATGTGGTTTCAAAATATTACTCATTACTCTTTAGATTCATGTATGGTGAAAGAAAACATTAAAAAGATCTAAGTTTTTGTAGGTCCCTTATATTAATCAACTTCTAAAGCATTACTTTTGTATTTTTGGTTATATTTGACTAATTATGATATTGATTAGACTAATCTCATAGCTATCCGACTACTTGTGTCAGTTCAAAACACAGTGATTAGCGTTAGATTTTGTGCTCTTTTTCTTTATTATAGATCGTTACTCCTAAAATCATTTTTTTTAGAGCAAAGCTTATTACTTTAAGAAACCTCTCAAATCCATTTATTAAAAATTAATATTTTAGCCTCCTAGATTCACGTCATGTGCCTTGTTTGTTTCCAACACTATAATAATCAATATTTAAATCCTGTCTTATTTAAAAAATAAAGTTTATATATATATGGAGAATAAATGGAAAGTAATCCAAATTAACATTAAAACCGAGAATTTAAATATTATACTAATAAAAATTTATGTAAATTTACAATTTGAATTATCTATTTCTCTACTCATTATTGTTTGACTAAAAAATATTTCTATATAGTTTTTATTTTAAATAAATTTGAATCTATATATTTCTCAAAATATTTTGTATAAAAATACCACCATACTACTTGTTTCTCCATAGAAAATTTTATTTTATTCACATTCTCATGATATACGGCATTTTGATAAATACAGAGTACCACATTAACTCACTAAATTATTAATACTCACAGCTTGTAACAAGTTACATTAAAAAAAACTAATTTCCTTTCCAAATAAAAACATACGAGTGGAAAGATATAACAAAAGTAAATATATAATTATATATACCATAGTTGCAATATTTTTTTTATGTTTAAAAAAAAAAAAACAACTCAGAAAAAAATCAAAAGGGCGTCTAAGTTCGGTTCATGTAAGAACCCAGTGGGACCTATTTTAGTTTCTAAATCTAATTAAAGAATTCTCAAAACCTTCCTCTAAAACCAACGGCTCCGACCTTTACATACACCTATATATATACACCTTCCTTTTTCTCCAGCGGCGGCTTATGGCGGTTTTACCAAGTTTCCGATCATAAAAATTCACCTCCAGTCTATATATATAGTCGTGTTTGTGTGTATCTATATACATACTTGCACGTTTATTTTAATATTGGATTCAAAGTAGTTTCAGATTTGTCAGTTCTTCTGGATTTGTCTCCATCAGCTCTTTTGTTCTCTTTCTTCTTCACTTTTTGATTTTGATTTTTACTCGTTTCTTTATGAGAGGACGATCGGAATGTCGAAGAGAATTAGAAGATTTTCGCACTTTGCTGCGTTGGAATTTCACTGGTTGATGAGATCTGAGAACTGTTTCACTTTCAGGTATTTGCAATTTTTGTTTATCTCTTTGCATGTTCTTTCCACTGATTTTTCCCCTTTCTACTGTTCATTTAAATGGTTTAGTTCTTAATCCTTGATTCCAACTGTCTCAATTTTAATGGGTTATGAAATTTTTGTTCATATCAGATTAATTGTTAATCTGCTGTTAATTTTGATTTAATTTCCCATTTTCACACTTTGCAGAGTTTAATGGATTAAGCAATTTTCCGACGAAAATGGTTCGAGGAATAGCTTCGGGGTTATTGATACTATCAATGGTGATATTTGTTTCACCGGTAATAGCCATAAATGGTGGTTATCCACGGTGTAATTGCGAAGACGAAGGAAATGGTTTTTGGACAACAGAGAACATTTTAGAGACTCAAAGAGTAAGCGATTTCTTAATCGCTGTTGCTTATTTCTCAATCCCAATAGAATTACTCTACTTCGTGAGTTGTTCCAATGTTCCATTTAAATGGGTACTCTTCGAATTTATTGCCTTCATTGTTCTCTGTGGTATGACACATCTTCTTCATGGTTGGACTTACTCCATTCACCCTTTTAGATTGATGGTTGCGCTGACTATCTTCAAGATGTTGACTGCTTTAGTCTCTTGTGCTACTGCGATTACGCTTATCTCTCTGTTTCCTCTGCTTTTGAAAGTAAAAGTTAGGGAGTTTATGCTTAAGAAGAAGGCTCATGAGCTTGGACGTGAAGTGGGATTGATAATGATGAAGAAAGAGACTGGGTTTCATGTTCGTATGCTTACTCAAGAGATTCGTAAGTCGTTGGATCGGCATACGATTCTTTATACTACTTTGGTTGAGCTTTCCAAGACTTTAGGGTTGCAGAATTGCGCGGTTTGGATGCCGAATGAGAGTAAAACCGAGATGAATTTGACTCATGAGCTTAGAGGGAGGGGTGGTTATGGTGGTTGTTCTGTGTCTATGGAGGATTTAGATGTTGTGAGTATTAGAGATAGCAATGAAGTGAATCTACTGAGTGTGGACTCTTCGATTGCTCGAGCTAGCAGTGGGGATGTTAGTGAGATTGGTCCTGTGGCTGCGATTAGAATGCCGATGCTTCATGTGTCGGATTCTAACGAAGAGCAGAGTTATGCGGTACTTGTTTGCGTGTTACCGAGCGAGCAGCCTCGGGATTGGACTTTTGAGGAGATTGAAATTGTTAAGGTTGTGGCAGATCAGGTAGCAGTTGCGTTAGATCATGCAGCGGTTCTGGAGGAGTCTCAGCGTATGAGGGAGAAGCTGGCAGAGCAGAACCGGGCGTTGCAGATGGCAAAGAGGGATGCATTGAGGGCGAGCCAAGCAAGGAATGCATTTCAGAAAACAATGAGCGAAGGGATGAGGCGTCCTATGCATTCGATACTCGGGCTTTTATCGATGATTCAGAGCGAGAAATTGAGTAACGAGCAGAAGATGATCGTTGACACAATGGTGAAAACGGGAAATGTTATGTCGAATTTGGTGGGGGACGCAATGGATGTGCCTGACGGTAGATTTGGAACAGAGATGAAACCGTTTAGTTTGCATAGTACGATACGTGAAGCAGCTTGCTTGGCGAGGTGTTTATGTCTCTACAATGGATTCAGGTTCTTGGTCGATGTGGAGAAGTCTCTGCCAGATAATGTAATAGGCGACGAAAGAAGGGTCTTTCAAGTGATACTTCACATGGTTGGTAGTTTAGTAAAGCCTAGAAAACGTCAAGAAGGATCTTCAGTTATGTTTAAGGTTTTGAAAGAAAGAGGAAGCTTGGATAGGAGTGATCAAAGATGGGCTGCTTGGAGATCACCAGCTTCTTCAGCTGATGGAGATGTGTACATAAGATTCGAAATGAATGTAGAAAATGATGACTCAAGTTGTCAATCATTTGCTTCTGTTTCGTCAGGAGAAAAAGAAGTTGGTGATATGAGGTTCTCTGGCTATAGTTTAGGACAAGATCTAAGCTTTGGTGTTTGTAAGAAAGTGGTTCAGGTAAGTTTGGTCTTTTCAAAGTTCTCATCATTAGTTTGAAGTTTCGGTTTGTGAGTATCGATTCTAAATTCTTTGATAATGTGTGCAGTTGATTCATGGGAATATCTCGGTAGTCCCTGGCTCGGATGGTACACCGGAAACTCTGTCGTTGCTCCTCCGATTTCGACGGAGACCCTCCATTTCTGTCCATGGTTCCAGCGAGTTTCCAGCTCCTGACCAACACCCTCATTCAAATTCCTTATTACGTGGCTTGCAAGTTTTATTGGTAGACACCAACGATTCAAACCGAGCGGTTACTCGTAAACTTTTAGAAAAACTCGGATGCAGTGTAACTTCTGTATCGTCTGGATTCGATTGCCTCAATGCCATTGCTCCCAGCTCGTCGTCCTCTTCGTCGTCGTATCAAGTGGTAGTGCTTGATCTCCATATGGCAGAGATGGACGGCTATGAAGTGGCTATGAGGATCAAAAACCGATCTTGGCCGTTGATTTTGGCGACGACGGTGAGCTTAGACGAGGAAATGTGGGACAAGTGTGCGCAGATTGGAATCAATGGAGTTGTGAGAAAGCCAGTGGTCTTAAGAGCTATAGAAAGTGAGCTTCGGAGAGTATTGTTACAAGCTGACCAACTTCTCTAAGTTGATTCTCAATATCTTCTACATTCAAATTTTTACCACATTGTTTTTTACACCATAGATTTATGTCAAATATATCAAACGAAAATGTTATTATATATCACCCATATCTCAATGATTTTTGGTTTTGTTCTTTTTCTCATTTGGACCCCACGAAATTGCGCTGAATTTTACTATTTTGGTTAGTAAGAACACAATTTTAATATTAGAAAACAGAGATAAAATCATAATTTTATGTATAATATATATATATATATATATTTTTAAATTCTTTTCGTATTTTGCACTTTGTTCATATTATTTTGTTAGTTTTCTTTGGTCAACTTCCTTCTCTGTGCAATCAGTTAGGAAAGAAAAACACAGAACACATCGACTGATTTCTAAACAAAAGATATACAAGCACGTGACAAGTTGTCTTATACGAGAAAAAAAATTCAGTAAGTGGATACAACCCTCTTTAACTTTATTCATACTAGGAGTGGTTTTTTTTTTCCTTTTTTGTCAAACTACTAGGAGTATTCAAACTCCACTATAAAAAACTCATCACTTAGTTAAATCTTTCAGAAACATAATTTATATTTGTTATATTAAACATATTAAAATATTTTCGTTATAAGTATTATTATTATGACATTCACAAAATTAAAATTTGTTGGAAAATCGAGTTCTTTTGGTGATTACCTGTTCCACCTAATTAACTATGTGGATATTGGGAATCCCGTTCCGTTTCGTCCCTTTTCTGTTCTGTAGTTCGTAACAATATTTGACTTAAATTTTCACAATTTTACAATGAATATAAACTATTTAATATGAATATAATAGTATTTTTGATAAAAAGTGGTAATGTTGGTCATTTCATTACAATTTCTAGCACTATAATTTTGTATTTTTTGTGTATTGAACATTAGTATATCTTTTATAAAATGTTATTTTCGCTATATTGATTACATAATTAATAATAATACTCTTAATTTTCTTATTATTCGTATTTTCTAAAGTATTTCTCGAACTCGTATTACAATTTTCCGGTTTAGAAGGACTTTGAGAATAATTCGACAAGTGAATTTTGAGTTTCAAAATTTTCGTACCGTTCCCAATTCCCAAAATTCTTGTCCCGTTATACAGCGGAAATTGTTTGGGAAGTAAATCTAACTTTCCAAATTAATCGTTCCCGATCCTTATTTGTTAATTCCGTCATGTTTCCTGTTATGCATAGGGCTACACCTAATAGTTCAAATATTTGAAATTTGACTATATTCTACTTTATGTAGAAGTTAAAAAGTAAAATATTATAAGATATATATCTGAATTACAGATCAAATTATGTTAAACTGATTAAATTATAAATCAAATTTTGTCGATATAATCGATAGAAAAAAAGTTAGATTGGAGAATTAATTATGTTTCCTTAGCTATTCTGGAAATTGTAAATATTGTAGACAATCTCACATTGTCATCTACCACTTGTAGCCCTGGGCATTCGGTTCCTCAGTTGGTTCGGTTTTTTCTGTTCTCGGTTCCTTTTGTTTCCTGAAAAACGGAACCAATAGGTACTTATTAAATTTCAGTTTGGTTTCGGTTCGGTTCTAGTTCTTTCCGTTCCTGAAAAATGGAAACCAATAGATACTTATTAAAATTTGGTTCGGTATCCGTTCGATTCGGTTTCGGTTCCGGTTCGGATACTTCTATTTAATTTTATAAAAAAATTTTAAAAAATCATTAAAAACATAAATTTATTATAAAAACTTGAAAAGTTTAGGTTTTTAGTAATTTTGATTCAAATTAATTAACAAAATTTAGATTTAGAATTACAATTTTGGATCTATATAAATAATTATTTTTAAATATACAATTGTATTTCAGTTCTTGATTCGGTTCTCGGTTCGGTTTCGATTTTTTCGATTCTTGAATTTTGGAACTGTTCGATTATTTTGTCGGTTCTGATTTGATTCGATTCCTTTTATTTCGGTTTGGTATTTCAATTCCAGTTATTATGTCTAGGGCTAACCACTTGGTTAACTTTTCAAACAAAACAATAATTGAAAACATCATACAAATAGAATAATTGAAAAAAAAAATTATGTGACTTTATTAGTTACCAATTAAAATCAATACATATATATATATATATATTTAAAAATTAAGATACAGAGCCCCTGGACTAGCAAAGATTAGATTAAACTAAACAGCACATTCCTCGAACAGATTGAAGTAAAATAAAATTAGAAATGGATTGGATTTGCAGAAAAGTTAATCTAAGAGAGAGATGGGTTTACATAACTTATTATATATTCATATCCACTTGCGTCTTATACAACTGTTTCTTCGAATCCGACAAGAATAGTCTTACTTTTTTTTTTTTTTGGTTAATATTGAACGTATCCGACCAATTAGCTAAGAATAATGGCCGGTCAATTAACCAAGAATAGTTTTACTTATTTGTTAAATACTAATTATTTGACAATTATAGTTAAAAAAATGAAAGACTATTAATAAAGAATAGAAAAACTCATGCTTTTCTCGGAAAATTTGTAGAAGACAATTTGTTTATCGTAGCCAATCTCAATCTCGGAAGCGGCAACCGGAGACTTGCCTAGCTCCGGTCACCGGTTAATCTTCTTTCCCCTTCAGCTTTAGTTATATGCTTTATTGTTGTAGTTTTATCAGAGGTTGGAGAAAGCTTCACCTTGAAGCTAAAGTGGAAGGTGGAGCTTGGTGGTGACTCTCCGGAGGTGTTGAGGTTGGGTCTTGTTGTGGGACTCTTGTTCTCGTCAGATCTGTAAGAATCATGTCAGATCTGAAGTTGGAGTGGGTTTCAGCTTCCTTCACCGGTCACTTCTTCGTAGATCTGCCGAAGTTGGGGTTGATTACTTATTCTTCTCTCTTCATCATGTTGTTTTACTTAAGCTTATCTTTAGTTGTGGTTAGTCTCAGTTCTGGCTTTGGTTAGGATTATTTCGGTTAGTTTTAGGTTATTTGCTTCCCTTGGTTTGAGCTATGGTTGGTCTTCCGATTCAGATCAGTAGCTGGTCTCGTTTGAGTTTTGCTTCTTCAGTGGATTTTATTTCGCTCCTTGTCTGCACTTTCGAGACTTGATTGAAATCTAGTTTGTCCTTGAGCTTCTATAAAGATGTCAACTGCTCGTTCGTCTACTTGTTTGTATTCGTTGCTCGACTTTACCGTTTTCGGAAGATATGTGTGTTATTTCTTACCGGTGTAGAAGCTTAGCCCATCATTTGTGAGGTGCTTGTATTCGCCATAGGAGGTTTCTTCAACCGCTCTTGCCTAGCTTTGCTGTGTGGTGACCTAGCTCCTCCAGTTTGGGGTAGCATTTTCTTTCTTAAGTTTTAGTCCGTCTTAGTTTCCTTCTTATTCCAGTTTCTGTAACCGTTTTATTAGTTTCCGTTGTTTGGGTTCTGTTTTCGGGGATATGTTATGTTTCCGTCGGCTTGTGGTGTTTTTATCATGTTGTAACCGTACTTTGTTCTATTAATATAACTAGATGAAAGAAAAAAAAAGAGTAGGAAAACTAAAACAGAATTTTAGTACCTTTCCTTTTCAGTGTCTTGTTATTTATTTTTAATAGAATACTTTTCAATGTATTTGGTAGCTAATCTATGATTGCTAATAATTTTTATTTGTAATTGATTTCTATTTTATATGCAGTTCAAATTAAATTTTAAAAAATCTTTAAATAGAATTAAAGTATTTTTCTGCCAATATGTATGTGTTTCTAGTTCATACTAAAAGCATTCCAAAAGAAATCTTATACGATTAGTCATGTTGATTAATTTATTTAAGAGTTTATGTAAATAAATATCTACTTAAAAAATAGTGAAGATCTATTAATATATACATAATCAGTGAAACTGAGTTGTGTCACATCGACATATTATAATTGCTAGAATATGACGGCTATACCACGAAATGAAATATCAAATTGGTCGTCCTCTAGTCAAAATAGCAGACCAAATTAATTGAGTCAAATGGTTCGTAGATAATAGAAAAAGTTCTAAGACCACCATTATTGGTGATTTTTTAAAAATTTTTTAAATTAAAATATTAATAAACTAATAAAAAGTGAGGGAAAAAGAGATAGAGAATTTCTTAAGACCACCATTATTGGTGGTCTCTAACCAGTTTTTTAGATTAAAATAATCAAAAATAAGGGGAGAGAAGGAGAGAGGGTTTCTTAAATAAGAAACCCAAAAGTTGGGTTTCTAGTGACGTGGCGGATTCTGATTGATTGGGTGTGTTTTTGGTTTTTTTTTTTTTTTCATTTGACAAAAAACAAAATAATAATAAAAAATAAAAATAAGAAACCCATAGGGTTTCTATTGATAATCTTGCCCTAAATAAGAAACTTTGGTGATGAATTTCTAATGACGTGGCGGATTTTGATTGGTTGGTGGTATTTATTTATTTTATTTTTTTTCATTGGATAAAAAAAAAAGATAATAAAAAAAAAAAAAAGAAACCCTATGGGTTTCTCTGATAATCCTGCCCTAAGGATTCCAAAATGTGAATATCATCTCACTATCAACTAACTGGTTATACACTCAACAAAAGAAAATGATGTTCGGTAATAATCGGTATTATTATTCTTTCCATTCGGAGTACAAATATTAACAAAACGAGAAAACAGACGCATACGTTACACAATCTTACTTTTCCATCTTTTTCTTACTACCTATATTTCAAAATATTAAATATTTCAATTAACAGTATATCTGATTTTCTTTTTAAATTTTTTGATATTTGATTAAATATAAAATTATCAGTAGAAAACTAAAAGTCCTAAAATTCTTTTTTTTTTCTTTTCTCTAGCATCAGAGAGAAATCGAACCCAGGTGCCCGACAATTTGCTAAGTGACCACCACAACTGTGCTACTTGTACTTGGCGGTTATATACTTATATATATAATAACTTTTTTAAAAGAATTTTTTTTTATCATTGTCAAATTTTTATAATGTTAAAGTTTAACTATTATGTTAAGAGGTACTAATTTCACATTATGTATCTACAATTGTTTGTATGATTGATAATATAGAGTGAATTCACACTAAGATGTTAGTTATGTTATTTGTTAATGATAATTTTGTTACTTTTTAATATTTATTTAAAGTATCTAATGTATTTTAAAATTTTAGTAAATTTAATAAGATGCATAGTTGTATTTCAACTTTTCTGAAATGATATTTTCAATTAGAAAAGAAATTGGTCAGGTACGGGAATTTTTACAAAAATATAATTTTTCAGAAAAAAAAATGGATTTTGGTTTTTCAATTTTTATTTACTTGTAACTACATATTTTGTCTTGTGTTTTTCAATTGATCGGTTTCTTACAAGTCCGAAAATATATTTTGTCATGTGTCTTTCATAAGGAAGCTAAAATCCATGTAGTGTTTAAATTTTTAAACATTGGCCTAGGGTATATATTATTATTTGAATAAAACTTAGGGACATCTATTTTATCACAAATCATATATATATATACATACAGATTTTCAAAATATGAATAATATTTGGATTTGTGTTTGATTTTAAAAAATTTCAGTCTACAAATAATAATAATTTAATAGTTTAATGTGCTGCCGAGTTGCTCTTAAACTGGTGGTTAGGATGATCCAGCTAATGAATTGGCACAGAGTTCGATTCCTACCCGCTGCATTATGGTAGCTTAAAAAGAAAATTTCAGGGGTAGACTTTATGCTATAAATCGGGTCTTGTCGATCCAATATTGACAAAAAAAACAGTTTAATGTGTTAATCTTAAAGATTTTCTAACTTGTTCAACTATTTCTCAAAAAAACATTTGACTATTATATTTATTGAAACAAAATTTATTATTATACGAAGGTAGCAATTATTTTTTTTGTAGATATTATTATTACTTTTTTGTCAACTTTATTCATTCTTTCTACTAATGGGATCGACAAAGGCCCGATCCATAGCCAAATTGCTCTTACTGAAGCTGACGCGATTTGAACCCCCACCTAGTGCCAAGCTAGATCAGGAAAAAGCCAACTGGGCCACTTGGTTCTTGGCTTGTAGATATTATCTTTGTTTTATAAAAGCATTATTTTTTTTCTTTCGCCTATGATATCAATTAATGTTAGCACGACTCTAAATCCATGTCTAAACCGGTGTGTCAACATATAATTTTTTTTGGTAAAATTGTCAACATGTAAATTAGATTGATCTCATCACATAAACAAACCTAACAATCAAATATATACATAAAATTAATTGACTAAAATTAAAGAGGATGTTTTAGCAACAAAACATAAAAGTTATACAGTTACTCATAATATAATAAACAAACTCATTCAGATCGAACAATGTCAATAAGGTAGAGTTTTTTCTCGTCTGCTGTCCTGGTTGACCGAGTAAAAGTTTTCGGGCTTCACATCTCCACGGACGAAGCTAATTTGATACAGGGATGGAACTTTGCATGAAAATCAGCTCAATGATAACATATTGTGACTATATATTCAAATAGTTTGCCACAAAACAAGTAAAAACTATCTCCGAAGTATATATATTCTAATTAACCCCTCTTATGAAGTTTCTCAAGAATAGATATGGACTCAATAGCAATGCAGACTACCATGTTTAAACTCATATACTAAACCACATACAAGAATGTAACCGTTGACGACCCTTATGACGTACGGCAGGACTTCCATAGTAACTCACAACAAGAGGAAAAACGAAACAAATGAGATGACTAATAAGTTGATTAGAGAAACTTGGATGGAAACTTCAGATATTACCTAGTGGATATGCTAAGAAGTCCTAAACAGGTCCTTTTATTAGTATAATCATATACCAAAAAGATTAACTAACTGAGATTAACTGATTTAAAAAAACACATGTGAAAGTTTGAAGGATTGAGATTGACATTTCTTTCAAAGAAAAATAAGTATTGAAACTTCTGTTACCCCCAAAAAAATGAATAAATTTCAATCAAACTTTAACTTTTATAATTTTATAAAACAAGATAAAAGGAAGTAATGTATAAACAAGGAACAACTTTATCACATACACACAAAGATGGCAAGAGAACTATCACGGCTCGATAATGATCTTCCCAGTAGCATGACCATCGATACTTTTGGCCCAACCATCCTCTGCTTTGCTCAGAGGATGCTTTGAGTCAATCACAGTCTTCACTTTCCCTTCTTTCACTAGATTCACCAAAAACTCTAAATTCTCAGCTTTTGGGTTCAGTAACAATGGCACCAATTGTTTCTTCGACATGGTCAGCTTTTTAACCGCATAAGTCCACATAGCACTAGGCCCCGGTGTGATGTCGATCACCTTCCCGTTTTCCGATAAATTTGGTTCGAATGTCGAAAAAGGTATCTCGGTTGCGCAATGAACCACAGCATCATATTTCTTACCCGACGGACTCGTGAGGGCAGCTCCTTCTGGCGTCTTATAGTCAAGAACCTCATCTGCACCTAATGATTTGACAAAGTCTATGTTCCTAGCCCCACATGTGGCGGTTACATGAGCGTTCCCAAGCTTTGCAAGTTGAACTGCATAGTGACCAACCCCACCAGATGCTGCTGTGACCAGAATGTTCGCCTTCTTACCTGTACCATCCATCTTCAGCCCAGCAGGCTGAGTTAAAGCCTGTAAAGCTGTTAAACCCGCCACAGGCAAAGCAGCTGCTTCAGCTGGTCCCACTTCTTGTGGTCTTTTAACAGTGAGCTTCTCACTTGCAACAGCAAACTCAGCAAGTCCACCACTGGTCTGAAAACAACCAAAAACAGTTAAACTTCATCTTCCAAGTTAATTGCACTAACTGCAACAACTTCAATAGCATGTCTTGTTCTGTAAGAAAAAAATAAAACAAGCTTACTGGAGTGCTGAGAAAAGCTACAACTTTGTCACCAGTCTTAAATTTCTCAACTCCTGATCCAACCTCAACAACCTCTCCAGCAACATCGGTAGCTGTTCAAAACAGATATTAAAGGCTAACTAAGAACACGGAAAATCGAAAGCCTTGTAAGCAAAAAGGACCTTTTTCCTATACAGAAACAACAAAGAGATGACATATAATCCTTCAAAACGATTGAAATACCAGGAATGCAAGGGAATTTGCGAGGCAAAAACGGTCGGATCACTCCTTTTTGAATTTTCCAATCAACAGGATTTAGACTAGTAGCTTCCAATTTTAAGCAAACTTCATTGCTCTTTGGTGATGGAACCGGAACTTCTACATGCTGAGAACATATAAGATAAGTTAGGATAAAAGAGAATACATCACAGACAAGATCAGATAATGTTAAACTTTTAATTCAGAACCAAACACAAACAATGAGAAAATTTAAATCCGCAATATGAACTTCAGTCAGTAACTCAATACCAACAAAACAATAATTAAAGCTATCACCAACCTATGATATTATTTCGCAGGATACCACCGAAAACAAAACTATTCATCACTTTATCAACTATATTTATTTGTTGTAATATTCCCATTTTACCATATAATAAAATCATTCCAAGCCATCTTTTCACATATTACCCGAAAAAAGAAATTTGTTTATCAAAAAANTCACAATTTCCCCGAAAAAAAAAATTTTTTTAAAAAAAAAAAAAAAAAAAACAAGTGAAATTCGACCAATCCCCTCATTTCTTAAAATTCGATCCCTTCATTCTTCCAAAATTGACAATAAATCTCCGAAGCTTCTCCCAAAAACTACCGAGATGGTATCCACAAACAAGATAATCAAATAGCAGCTAAGAGAAACGAACATTTAGAGAGAAAAGAAAAGGAGAGAGAGATTAAAACCTTTAAACCGGCGGCGCCACCTCCATAAGAGTCGTACTGAAGAGCGTGCATAAGTTTTCCAGCCATTGACGTAGGTTTTTGAAACGACAACGATCTCTGAATCGATAGAGTTCTTCAAGGTAGAGAAGAATAAAGGGTAAAAGCAGAATTATATATAAATATACAGTGGTTGTCATCTTGCCACGTCACCTTGCTACGTGGAGACGGGATGCTAGTACATTGACAAGTCATTTATTGATTCGCTTCCAGTATGGATTTGGATTCAATTTTCAGAATACATAGACTTAGGATACATTTTCTCATGTTTGGTTGATTTAAACTATTTTCTAAGATACTTTCATTTTGGATGTGTTATAAACTATAACATAAAATTAAACTAAAATTTATAACAACCCTTAAAAATATGATTAAAGTAGGTTTTGTTAAGGATTTTTATACAAAAAATCAAAATTAATAAAAATTTAATGGAAAGAAACTTAAAAAACTAATTTAACATATCGGTTAAAACTTCGATTATTAATTCGGTTCCGGTACGGGTTTGAATTTGATTTTCCGGGTACATAGATTTAGGACACATTCTGTTATTTTCTTGGGTTCGGTTCATCTAATTCACTATTTTTGTTATTTTAGTTTGAGACTTATTCAAATATTTTTATTGTTCAAATAAAGTTTGGTTCGGTATAGATCGATTTCAGATTCTGGTATTTTTATAGAAAAATTCAAAATTTAAAAAGTCTAATAGAAAAACTCTAAAAAGCTAGAATTTAGATCTTGATTTGGTTCAGGTTTGAGTTCGAGTTTGGTTTTTTGGATACACAGATTATTTTTCAGTTTCGGTTCTTCTAATTCGGATCATTTTGGTTCGGCTTTTTGGCCTCTAAAATAACATCTCGAAACAGTATTTTAAAATATTAACACAGGTCTAACAACCTAAATGAATACCTTTTTAAAAAATAATTAAAACAATCGAATCTCGTGTTATAACTCGGATATAATTCTAGTATATGTTATAAGCCTTGGTAAGGATAATGCGATTGTAATTAACAGTTTAAAATTTTTCAAGAAATCAAGGCCAGAGAACAAATATTAAGGCCCAAAACCTATAAGCGTTGGCCCAATATATAATACTCAAATATTTTCAGTCAAGAAAAATTATTGTACTCACAACAAATCAATTGCAATGTAGTAAATGAAATTATAAGCGTTGACAAAAAGTAAATCAAAATTCCAACCACAAAAATGTCAAGCTCGGTTCAAAAAACATCAATGCACTTTCTCTACCCGATCTCAGAAATTAATTTCTTTTTCACCTAACATTGCTCTCTTGTTGGGTTAGCTTTTATTATTATGTTTTAAAAAAACCTCATACTTTTTCAACACCATGTTCAATTATGATATTAACAATCTCTAGTATTATTTGGAGTAATCAACAACAGAATTTCAATTTCACAATCATTTTTATGTATGCAGACAAAACTAGAGATTTAGATATTCACATTATGTTGAATCATAAACAAATGTATTATAAGACAACACAAAAAAAAAAGCTTCAAACTGTTGTTAGTCCAAGTCAGCTGCACGACATTGGTTCTGCCACTCGAAACAATCTTCATAATCAAAGCTACTTGCACAATCCAGCAATGCATTTTGCTGCTGTTCATAATGACAAATGTAGTTTAACCCAACAAGAAGCTTACATATTGCAGCTTCTATTTTTTCTCTATCAGCAAAGTAAAGCGTCTGAAGTAGAAGCACATTAGTTCTCTTAACAATTTGATTATGCTGCTCGAAATTGCGTTCGCTCTGCCACCGGATCATGTTGTGAGCTAAAGGTGCAAGCCAAGATAGTATACCATCTATTGTTTCTTTCCAATCATGAGCAAGAGGAGCGTCGTAGATCGAAATGTTCTTCAAGTATGATCTGAGACTAGCTTTGAGTGTTGTTTTCAAACTTGTTGGTAACATTTGGTAAAGATCGTCTCTAGCTTCTTCGCCTATTAGATGAGGGTACTTTAGAAGCTTCTCTACCACAATCACAACATTTGCATAATGTAGAGATAAAGCAGATCCTCCAATTGTTGAAGCTGAAGCATGTTGAGTTAACCTGCTTTTGTAACCAAACTTACTAGTCCGAATCATTTGAGCTGTATTCAGAGGCATTGTGATCCGACCATCGTCATCATCATCATCACCAATAGTCCTTGGAACTGATCCATTCATTGCAAGACATTCCATAAACATCCTCCCAGGATTAGTCCCACAAGGGAAATTGAAATCCCCTGCACGAGTAAATTCCTCTGCTTCACTTCTCCTTGGATCCTTAAAACCAACAACAGATCTCGAATTAGTAACCTTATTCACTTCATTCTTGCTACGATCTCTCTTCAATGTCGAATCCTTTTTCCCTCTCAAACCCAAGCCACCAAAAACAGTTTCAATCCTACCATAGATTGTGCAAACTGTTCTAGCCAACATCTCAACAACTTTATCATAAGTTTGGTTCCATAACGAAGCATCTCTAAGACTCATCACATCCTGTCTCTGCCACAAAAGTTTCTGTTCAAAAGCTTTAACACTCTCCTGATGCTGTTGACTTTTTTTAAGCTTCATTACCGCTTGTTCAAGCTCATTCATCACTTCCATTTCACAATACAAACTACAAGTAGCATTAACAAATCTCTCCATCTTCTTAACCATATTTTCCATATCTTTAACTAAGAACCCTAACTTCCTAAAATCAATCACCCCATTCACTATATCTTCATAAACATGCTCGAATCCTTGTAAAGCCGGTTCGTTACATTTTTTCCCTAACCTAGACACAACACTCGCTACACGGCTTAAATCATCTAGCTTCTCAGAGACAGCAAGGTCTAAGAGGTGAGTCTCGTCAGAAGAGACAAGATTTCTGATACCTTGCGTCCGAAAAACCTCGGATTTGAGCTTAGAGATCTCGTTGTCGGAAAGAGAACGGTGAAGGTGAACGGTTTTGGACATGATGTTAGCTACTTCGAAAGATAAGATTCCAATAGTTTGTTTCGGAAGAGAGGTTGTTGTTTTAGGGTTTTTCTTATTGGGAGATTCAAGAAGAAGAGCGTGTTTGAGATTAGCACTTACTTGGTTTCCCATTTTCACAATCCAAGCTTCTGCAACCATGGCGTAAAAAAATCCAAATAAAGACGAAAAATTCAAAAAAGTTTTGGAAAATTAAAAGGGAAATAAGAAGAGATCGAGGACAAAAGGAAAAGGGAACATTTTGGATTCGCGCATGAAAAGGGATTAATCATTGGGGATAATGGGCGGTACTGAAAAAGAAGATAACCATTGATGTGATATGATGTTTAGATTCGGCGTGAGAGCTTTTGAGGAATTGGAGAAGAGAAAGTTAAAGTGATGAAGAGGACGAAGAAGAAGAAGAAGAATTGATTGATGACAGAAGCTTTTGGACCCAAATCGCAAGCTTCTTGTAGAGAGAGATTTTGAAAGTTGTGAGATTTGGGTTTGATTTTGAGAAAAGTGGAGTAAGGAAAGAGAAAGAGTAGTTATTAATTTTTGAAAGAGAGTGATGTGTAGCTCGTACTTGCTCCACTCATGTTCTTCCTATTTTAGCTTTTATATATGCAGACACCTATCGCAACCTAATTCTTTTTTAAAAAATCTTGGGAATTTCAACCTATTCAATTTGAATTCATGTTACTCTTTATCCATTATTTTGTTATAATCTCTACGACCTCCTATAAGAAAAATGTTCTATAGGTTATATGTATATTTGGAGAGTTTTAAGAAATGGTTTGCTGGTATATATTAGACTGATAGTTTTTTTTTTTTTTCAAATAGCTAATTTTCCATTAATAATACGGTTCTTGATTTATATCAGAATAAGCATAATTGCTTAGATAATTTTTTTTTGATCGTCTAATTGCTTAGATAATTGATACAAAACATACTCTAATACAAAATAAAATATAAAGGAGAAACATTCAGACAGAGAAACTACAACACTCAAAAAATCTTGGATAGAGATCGGAATATAGTTCATAAAAATTTGAAGAATCGTGTAACATTCCGAATTTCATTGCCACATGGGGCGGGCAAACCGATAGGAAAGCTCGTAGAATCATAGTTATCGAACTTTGAATAAATTGCTTTGAATCACAAAGAATTCGACTCTTCTCTAGATAAGAGTTTTTAGAATACAGTTGTAGCATATATCAAAAATATGATTGAATTAGTTAAATGTGTTTTATGTTTGTCGAGAATTTTTTAGTCGATTAATGATTTTAATATCAATTTGATCCCTCTTTTCTATAAATCCTATTGTTGACAAAAAAATGTATTCATTTTTTTACTAAAGTAATATTGAAAATATTGCATTCCTTAACTAGGATAAAAGAAAATAAAAAAATTTTGTGTTTGAGTATTCTACAACTAAAGTTCAATACCTCAAGAATATTGCAAATTGAATATCAATCATGTTCGAAAAAAATTATATATCAAATTCACACAGCAAATGTCATTTAGCCTAGTGGCAGGTGATAAGTTTACTAAAGACAGGCGCACTTGTACATCTCGAGATTAAGTCTCATCACCTATATTATGTCAGAACTTGACTAATGGATCGACCAGTTGTAGCCCAATGTTAGATAAAAAAAAATATATATATATATATATATATTTCCACACACTAGTAACATGAAAATTTTTAGTCATAACAATAATATTTGCCAAGATATTATATATATATATATATATATTCATATATATTGTGGTGTTTTCATAGTATTTCATTGTCAAATTTTAAAAATCTTTGATCAGTTTGGTTCTTAAATGGCTTACAATATTTGGTGGGAATATAGATTCATGGAATCCATATTATTAGTTCAGATGATCGAAAATCTTTTAAAAGTTATAAAGTTGCAAAGGAAAAAAGAAAATAAATGTATGTTTTGGGTTGCATGATTATTCATCATTGAATGAAATCTAAAGAAGATGTATAAAATTTGGAATATAAGAATAAACTGTTGTGTGTGCGTGACATCATTCATAACTTGAGACCAATACATTGGGAACAAGACGCACTAAAATAAAGTTGACTATAAAAGAATTTGTTTGACCGATGATGTTCTTCTTGTTGTCTCCACTTTATTTGGATTTTATTATGGAATAAAGATTACCTAGTTTACACTCAAAAACTTAATAAATTCACAACTTTTCCCTTATCTTCTCAAAAATTCGTTGACCTAATTTTGAAGAAAAAACTAAAGATCAAAATTAAGTGTCATTTTCAACACGGAATTGCACTCTTAAATATTCCCATTTGATGTCGTGTTTGAAATGTTTCGATTAAACAAAACAAAAATTTTTAGAGGATAAATTACTTGAGGAGAGGAGGAGTTGGTGACTTTGAAATTCTTCTTTGTGAATACGAGACAAAGCATACAAAGACAACAATAATGGAAAATTCATGATTTCAATCTCAGTGGGATTGTTTCATTATCATAATATTTTAATATTTCGAAATAAAATTCATGTATTTTTAAAAATGTACATTTTCACTACTAAATAACAATTTCAAACATACCCATTAACAATAATATAAAAACATCAACACACAAGTTTTCTTTTGTAGGCAATGAGAGGCAGTATTGGACATTACACATGCAATATAAAACATCGAATTAAATATTTATCCTTTTTCTAGGGTAGCAATTGGCCAAGTTTAGAAAAAATAACGGAAAAAACTAAAGGCCACAAAATTGGTTTTTAATTTGGTTATTCCGAATTACTTTTTCTTTCGTTAGTTATTCCAAATTACATTTCCTAAATGGTTTTACCAAACAAAGAAAATAGTTGCTGAGTTGCTCTCAATTTAGTGGTTAGAATTATCCAGCTAATGACATGGCACCAAAATTTGATTTTTACCCGCTACATTATAGTATTTTAAAAAATGGATTTTATAGTTAGGTTTTAAGTTATGCATCGGACTTTATCGATCCAATTATTCACAAAAAAAACTTACTATTTAAGTGAATCTTGGTAAGTATTCGGTTCCCCTTGCAAAGTTTTAGAGTATGTACTATGGTCATTACATGGTATGCGAGCGACAAGCCTCACGAGTAGAACTGGAGATTAATTCTAAGTTGGTGGTGGATCTTTTACATATAAGGATGAATGATTTTCATCTTCTGTCATTCCTCGTATACGTGTGTTATAATTTCATTTTTAAAGATTGGATAATCCGTGTTATACATATTTTTCGGAAAGTTAATTGTCTTGTAAAAAGATTAACTAGCCATGCTTTTTTGTTGCCAATGGAATTTCATTCATTTTTGTTTCCACCCGTTGAGGTGTTGTCATTGTTGTCTGAGGACTCGTGTGGTACTGCGACCATTCGAAGAGGCCGTGGATAGCTTACTTTTCTTTGCGTTCAACAAATATGTCTATGTATTTAAAAAAAAAGCTAATAGTTGAGTTATTGTGGTGTCTATATATTTATGATATACATGGATATTGTGGTGTTTTTATAGTAATTCATTGTCAATCTTTTTAAACCTGAAATAACTCGGTGGAATATAAATTGTGATATACTGATATTGCATAGAGATCTCAGATGACAAGCAAAGACATTTTTTTCTTTTTATTTTGCATAGTTATAGAATATAGATATGTAAGAGAATTATAAGGGCGTGGTAAGCCAACAACTTTTGCCCCACATTTCTTAACATCATTCGTTTTTTCTTATCAATTTCAGGTTTAGATTTTGGTGGTTCTGTTTGGACCCTTTGCCACATGCATCACGACTTATACTTTTCATATTATTAGATTAACATCCGCATAAATAGTAGTGAAGAAAATAAATAATTATTAGCTAATTAAAATTCGAATAAAAATTAAAAAATTAATTCGTCATCAATTTTAAAATAGTTTTGGGTGCTTCTAAAATATATCAATTTAGTTGAAAACCAAAAACTATGAGATATCGAAAACTTAAAAAAATACTAGTTGCTAATACAGAAATTCGCCTTTATGATTGGAGTAATTGTTGATTCTGTTTCAAAATTAGATGGATAAAATATGATGTAGCAAATGAAAACCACTAACCTAAAAGGTCTCTAGTCGTAGCTTTGCTATAAAAGAAAAGAACAGCCCACTCAATATGACTACTTTGTTTGGGTTTTGGATCAGCTGGCTGAAGTTAGGCCCATATTTTATTAAGGCCCAACAACTAATCGTATTCGGTAATCTCATAAATAGAATCTCACAGTCATGTCTCCCTATTTCTTAAAGGTTTTTCTACAATATTTTCGCGACCACGTTATTGTCCACAGATTTCCACTACGTTCCATGATAAGACTCCCACAATAATTGAATTGAACTTTAGCTCTGAGTTTTGGACCAGAAACAGAAACATTACTAATACTTGTGTAATATAATCATTTTAATATTTATTAATCTATACCAAAACTCGCGTTTCTTCCAACCACAAAATATGAAAACGCGTTTTTGGGCCGTTAAACAAAAACAAACTGTACTTTTGACGTTTTTAAAGCCATTGGATCTAAACCAATACTAAACCGGTACAAACGAAGGAACAAACGTCGATGGTTCATAATAAAACGGCTCAGCCGGATGCTGCCATTTCTCGAAAACCAGCGTTTTCTCAACCGCTTTCTTCACTGTAGCCGCTGCAACAGCTTGCGTCTGGTTCTTAACCGGCGTTTGTTCTTCGACTGGAGAAAGAGTTAACGGCGAGAGGAGAGGAATTGCGGTTTTCCAGTTATTCGCCGAAGCAGGAACAATTTTTAATGCCGGAGGTCGCTTTTGAAGACGACTGGGCTGCCGTCGATCGCCGGAATCTGAACTGCAGCCCGGTCTCTCCATCGTTGTCGACATATAAATGAAATCGCCTGAAATAATCAAGGACGAGATTAGTGGTTTCCCGAAGAAAGTGGAATGTTTAGATATTTAGGGTTATTGAATCTGTGAAGCTTAAAAGATTCGTGAGCGTGTGTTGTGTTGTGTTGAGTTTTGTGTGTATATCTTATAAAGGCGTGTGCGTGTGTTGAGCGTATATAAAGTGATTTTGTGGTCAAAAGTCTTAAGTCTGAAGATATGAAAGATAAGAGTTAGCTGTTTTTATTTTCTGTGGCTTTGCTGTATTTTCATAACCTTTACGTTTTTATTTCTTTATACTCTTAAAGTTTTTAATTCGACCTTAATACTCTTTTTTCTTTCATTCTCTCAGTTATTTTATATAATTTATTGGTCAAATTACTATTCTAAATTGAAAATAATTTGAGGATGAAATCAGCTGAAATTATTTAATGTGATTCAAAACATATAAACTGATAAAAAAAATAAATAAAAAAGCGATGACGTGAGAATGAGAAAGGAAGAAAAGAACCGACGTTGAGAGGTGGGACCAAAGTGAGTAGGATCCAATAGACTTTGGGTGTTTAACTGATACTTCCTGCCACCGCCAGATTTTGATTACCACTTCCATTTTTTTCTGACTATTCCTATTGTAATTATTCTTTTCTTTTTCTTTTTTGTTGTTATTCATATTTTTGTTGGTGAAAGTGTTGTAATATCTCGATCTATGATTTTTAATTTTCAGACTCTTAATAATATCATATGAGATGATATAACTTTTTAAAATCGAATTTTAATATATATTACCATTTAACCAAAAGTATTTTTCTGAGTTTTATGAAACCTTTTTGCTGTCTAACTTTTTTTAAAAAAGACTTTGTCTTAATATCTATCTATTTCAATATTTTCAATATTTATCAAACATACCAATGAAGTCAAAATTATTGATTGACTTAATGGCTACACTTATCACTAGAATAATCTAGAAATAAAATGTTCATTATCTTTGACGTCAAACGTGATAAAGGTCGGTAGGTTTGGATGTGATGTTATCCTTCACATGACTTGTACATCTCCTCCAATAGACTACTTGTACCATTTTTGGCCTACTGTTGAAATGATAAATTTCAGAAATATACGAAAGAGAAAAACAAAACAAATTAATTAAATATAAGCATCTAATTGAATTTAAGGTTTCATTTATCATTTCTTTACGTCAATTCTTAAAGTTTGTTTCTTAGTGGCTAATTCTGTTTATCGTTAATCTAGTTCTGTGAAACGTGTCTAGTCATATCATTAATCTTGTCTACCAACATGATTAGTCATAAAATTAATCCGACTACGATTCAAATTCAATCTTCATATATCCAATCATCGACACGTACGACTTACGTAGTCATCAAATAAACACCACTTTATGACTTAAAATGAGAAAACAAAACAAGATAGCTATTTGAAGAGAAATATAATCTTTGAAAAAAACCAATTTTTTCGTAGAAGTGGCCAATATTATTGATCCCTTTATACATAAACAATTCTAGAAATACTTGCGTACTCCCTCTGTTTCATAATAGAGATGATGTTTAAGATTTTTACACACAGATTAAAAAATTATTTTATTTTTATTTTTTCTAAGAAGAGGTATTGTTTTCCAATGTATTTAATAATGTTTCAACCAATTAAAAATTAATTTATAGAATATAAATAGTCAAAACACACAAAAATGCAATTAATTTCACATTAAAAGTTAAAAATATCAAATTGAAACAAAATTTTTTTTCTCAAACATCATTTACAATGAAACGGAGGGAGTATCTAAAGTATGTGCACATTTGTTTATTTTTTAGCTAACTCTGTCTTTTCGTATTATTATTATTATTGGAATTTGAGTCCAAGTTAGGCCTGAGCAAAATATCCGGAACCAAAAAACCAAACCGACCCGAAATAATGGGTACCGAGTAGTACCTGGAACTGAGGAATATATCTATTGGGTCCTCTTCATCTATACCCGCGGGTATCGGGTAATATCCGGTACCGAACCGATACCTGAATGAGTATCCGATTGACCCGAAAACATGTAAATATATATGAAAATTTAAGGTAATTTTTGAAAATATTTACGATATTTAAATATTTTTCGTGTATTCAGATATTTTTCAGATAAATAATTAAATTTTGGGTATGAAATATTTAAATATATAGTGGAATCATAAACATTTGTCTAATATTTATGCCCGACCCGAATAAGAACCGGTACCGAAACCGAACCGAATTGTATTTGGTTCCTAAATAAGTATAGAAAATATGGACCCAAACCGACTCCGAATCGAGCGGAACCGAACCGAATCCGAACCGAAATATATGCGGTTTCTAAATGGATATAAAAATTTCATACCCGAAAAAATTAGACCCGAATAAATATTACCCGGAACCGACCCGAATACCTGAATGCCCTGGCCTAGTATAAGTAATTAAGTTATCCACTAAGTAAAAATCAGGTGTTGTTTTCCGAAAAAAAAAAAAAATCAAACAGTCGCTCCATGTTGATTACTCTGAAGCCTGTCATTGGTTTGTTATTTTACGCGTGGTCAGTCTTAAATAATTTTCTATTTGGATACAACTTATAATATATTTCAATTTCACCCCCTTTGTTTTAGTCTGTTGATTTACGGACCCAAAAATGTGTCTCTCTGACGATCTTTATTGCTTGCCATTCTTATATTTTTTTCGTATGACCATTCTTGGATTTTGCTCTTCTTTGATCTTATCAAACCAAACTTTTAGAGTATTTTTTGTATTTTTACTTGCTTGGGCATTAATGCCCTAAAGTTTTTTGGCTAGAGTCTAAGGCCCATTTAAATTGGGTTTGAACCCTGGATGCTAAAGAACAGTTTAATAATTAAGCTTTAAATTAGCACTTGAAGTTCACTTCTGTCAAATTCATTGAAAGCTCTTAGGTTTCTCAACTATGATTTCATATCTTTCAAGTTCCTTCAATGTTAATTTCTTGGAAGATTACATTTTTCCAAAGTGCATTATTCAATATTATATATGATTTATGTATACACATTGGATATAAACTGAAATCAAATTCCTCATAACCATAAGCTTAAAGAGTCTTCTGGTTAACAAAAAAGATGGGAAAAAAACATAATGACAACTACTGAAATGAAACAATGGAGCTTCTGAAGTTGACACTTTCAGTTTGCTTTGGCTTTGGAACTTGAGGGTTTGTCTTCTCTTTCTTTTGTCTCCTTCTCCTCTTTCTCCTTCTCGTTAAGTTTGTCAATAGTATGCTTCAATCCAATGTAATATAACAACGCTCCGATCAACGTCAAGTTCTGCAAATCAATCACAATCCTTGTTTATCACCTTAACTTATATGTGACCAATCAATGTGCTGACTTTTTACGCAATGACTAAAGCTTAACCTGAGTGAAGTCATTCAAGTTGGTTGGGAAAGGAATAACAGTTGATAGAATTTGCGTTACCAGCTGAATCAATAAAACATGTTATGATCAGAATTAGAAAGGATAAACAAATTGATCAAAATAAGAGATTTATTTTATTACCAAGAAGTAAGCAGGAATAGATTGTCCAAAGATGAACCATAAAGCTGCAGTTCCTTTTGCACTTATGAGTGAGAACTCAAGAAGACGAACATCGAATGCAACCACTTGCATTCCAGTGTAAAATGTAAGAATCTTAGAACCGATTTTGGTCAAGGTGTTCACTGCTGGTCCTAGAGTCTTCTCTAGTGGACCACCATCGCCAAAATGATCAGCATATCTATACAGAATCAAGTATCAATCCTTGTAAGTTCGAGTATCTAGCTAACCAAACAGAGGATTGAGTTTAAGAATTCTTACTCTTGGATTGCAGAGATGATAAAGACAAGAGCAAATGCCAATCTCCCAAAGAATGCAATTGCTGGCATTGACCTTGTTAAGGTTGTGCAGATTATGCTCTTGACGTTTGACATTACTTAAGATTGTGTTCTATAACATATGTAATGAAGGAAAAAAGCACAATTGAATCAGAATCTGAATACGTATAGCATAGAAAAAATCAAAAGTATGACAGAGAAATCAAGGTTTTAGATGAATCATAAGTTCAGGAATATTCAGACAGAAAAGCCATAAAGTTGTACAACTTATTATATTCCGATCAAGCAATGAAATCTGAAACAAGAATCACATGATTGACGTAGAGATACTTACTTGTTTCAAAGCAAACTATGAACGATCCAGGAATTGATAGAATCAAAGCTTCAATGGATCAACTGCTAAAGAAGTAAATAAATAGAAAGGATTATAGGCTTTGTGATGGATAAAAGACAAGCATCCATTGACGACGAAGAAGTTTGGTTTAGTCATTTCAGTCGTAATAAACAAAGACAATCATCAGTCACGTAGACCGGCTTGTATGTACCAATTGGCTTAGAGAAAGTCTTTAAAAATTTGTTCATAAAATGATTTAAATGTGTTCTTGATCTAGTTGAGAATCATAATTTGGACATTTGAAGTCAACGTCTACAAAAAAATAGACAATTAAGTAGATAATTAATTATACATTAATTACATAGGTGTGCAGTGCATAACTTAACAATAATATTATTATCAAAACAAAGACTTAAGAATTAAAAAGTATATAACAAAAAATAATGTCGTTATTGGTTTTAGTCGCATTCACATGATATGGTATCCTTTGGAATATGTAAATAAATTAACCAGAGTGATTACGCCTAATCACCATTAGAAAAAGTAAAATCCTAATAAGCTGCCAAGTAACCATCCTATGATAATTAATTTTTTTAAAACATGGTGGAATTATTAATCACACAATTATTTACTTCTTAGTTGAGTAAACACAATTACAAAGGGAACCATCTCCCTTTAAAAAGATTAATTAATAGAAAGCGTGTTTCTTTAAGCAAGCTGGTATGTATGAACAAAATAAGTAGGTGTATTATCAATCATTAATGTATTAAATTAAGAAGAAAATGCACTAGTGATATTAATGTAATCATAAATTAAACAATAAAAAAAAATCATTTAGATCAAAGATTACAATATCGATCAAAAGATTTCATACAACTTTATATTATACGAAAAAGATTTCACATGAATTTTGTAGTGATATTTACCGTCAAATGTTCTCTCCCCTTTTGATTATTGACTCTTCTTTTTCACCAATCTCTTTATGAGCTCTGCTCTCGATCTCCATCTTATTATTGGGAGCTACAAATCAATCAATTATTTTTTAACCTTAAGAGCTACAAATGAATTGGTTTTATTGTGAATTTTGTTTGACAAGTGTCCTTACTCTTTGCCAAGTTATAGCCAAGTGTCTATTGCCTTAGACATGTGTCATGAGAGCCACTTTCTTTTGTATGTGATGAATTGGATTATACCAATATCAAGTACATAATAACATAATACGCATAAACATGTAAGTAATATCTGTTCTCGATGTAATTAATCGTAATTATCTTAAATATTTATAAGCTTAAAAAGGGTTTAAAACGCTAAGAACGTGCATCCAATCTTTTTTCCAGAAGAAGACCAGATCTTCAAATTTATTATCTTTTCATCACCATACCTAATTTGCTTTCAACTCTTCCTCCATAGACCAAAAAGTAAGACATTCCTTCCACAAAATATTTGAAAGTTCTTAACTTTTGCTTTTCTATTTAGGTCATCATCTAGCTTAGTTTTCAGGGTACAAGTAACAATCGAAGATGGATGTTGTGCAAAAAAAAGTGAGCAAATTGGGAAGAAAAATTGCTTCTTTCCCTCATGTCGAAATTATTGGAAGATCTCTTTTTGCCTCTTCCTTCTTCCTCTCTGCTTGGCACGAGTAAGAACATCACTCTTCTAACATGAGATTTTGAAACTATTGGGTTCTGTTTCTTTTCCTTTTTCTTGGTCAAAGGTTTCTGATTTCTAGAATTCATATATAGAAACATATTGAGATGATTAACTATTGAATGAGATCTCTTGATACTTGTTTGTTATATTTAGTTACATGGAGCTTAGATCGAATTGGGAAGGAGGAGAGGATTATTGGAAACCAAATTTAGGATATTCAGGAGATCAAATTAAGCATCTTATGACACTTAGTATCATAGTGAGGGCACTTGGTGGACTTATCTTCATCTATGGCAGCTTCTTTGGAGCTTTCCTCTTGGTACTAATGCTCACTTCTTCACTTATATTGTTCTCTTTGCTTTAATGAATCACTTAAAGATCTTATGGTTGCATATAGCTTATGTACCAAGGCATTGCTACAATGATCCATCATGATTTCTATAATCATCGTATCGATAGTGAGGAATTTGGACTGCTCTATATCAAATTTAAAAGGGTAATAACAATCTCTATTCTTCTTTTAATACACTTTTTGGTTTCTGTATAAGCTCATGTTTGTTTTGTCTTGTTCGTCAGGTTTTGAACGAAACGGTGTCGTATGATGCAGCATACAATTTCTACAAATCAGACTTTGACCAGCAGCAAATTGAGCATGTTAAATCAAAATTTCGTGAGGTGAGTTTGTTTAAGACCTATATGTAATAAGTGTAGCTTAGGAAATCTGTCTGATGATTTGAGTTTGTTGTGTAGCTTGCGGATCACGCAATGACAAACCCTGCCTTGTTTGGACACAACAATGAGTTTGTTCGAGGACTCTTACGCTTCGTCAAGGGATTGGCCATAGTAGGAGCATTGCTGTTTTTCTTGGATATGAAGCATCGACTTAACAAAGCCAAGAAGCAATCCAAAATTAAAATGGATTAAAACTATTAAGTCATTTTCAATGTACTATCGTTACGGGAGTTTAAATCCAAACCAACTTTTGTATCACTTCAGTTATATATGATTATGAATAATTTACCAAAAAATATATGATTATGAATAGTAATGCAATAATAATTAGGTACTGAACGACTTAATCTTATTGAACATATTAACAAGGTATTTATACGTAGAAAACCCTAGTCGAATAGGTTTTAAGCACCAATATTAAACCGACACAAGATGTAAACCTAATTCAAATATCGATTCAAGTATATCCTCCTCCTCACGTTGGAGCTAGGAGTATGCAGGTCTTGAATGCTTAACTTGGACATAAGATACTGAAACTGTATACGACAAAGAGTTTTAGTTAATATGTCTGCCAGCTGGTCATTCGTACGAACATGTGTAAGACTAATGATCCTATTTTGGACAGCATCACAGACAACATGATAATCGAACTCAATGTGCTTTGTACGTTCATGAAACAATGGATTAGAAGTAATATGTATGGATTAGAAGTAATATGTATGGCAGCTTTACTATCAAAAAACAAGCGAACATATTTAGGATGATCAATACCTAACTCTTTCATCAGCTTGGGAAACCATTTGATCTCGCGCAAGGCGGCTGCCAATGAGCCGGTCCGACGTTGTCGAAGGCCCTATTCGAAACTTTTTTTTCTCGATTTCAAGAAAAAGAAACATCGAATCAAAGGTACATGAAACGTTTAAAGTAAACAAAACTGGAAAAAAAAACAAAGAGAAACAATCTCAACTACGAGTTAAATACAACTTGGAGTAAAATATTTTTGACTAAATATGATCATTTTTCCATTATTTCCTACACTTTCTTAATAAGATAAAAAAAGTTGAAAATTGAACAAGTGAAGAAACCTAGTTAAATTATCAATTATGATTGAAAAAATTATGCAAAGTGAAAATCACTTTAATTTCTTTCTTGAAACGACAATAAATTCTAAAATGAGAATCACTTTAACATGAGAGGGAATCAATAATTTTTTTAACCAAAAGAAAATTTTTGGGCCCTAATCCATCGCCTAGGTTGCCTATGTCACGGACCGGCTCTGCTGCCATGGAACGATATTCAGTTTCAGCAGAAGAGTGAGACACAGTATCTTGTTTCTTGGTCTTCCAAGTGACACGAGAATTATCTAGAAGAGCCACATATACACTCAACGAGCGACGAGTCAATGGAAAAGTTTCTGAATCAGAATCACAATACACAGTAAGAGATAAATCAGAATCCGAGCTCAATAAAATCCCAGCACCCGGAGAGCCTTTGAGATAGTGAACAACACGCAAGGCAACGGCCTAGTGAGCTTCACGAGGTGTCTGCATGAACTGTGACAAAACATGAACTGAATAATGATATACCTCATTTTTATCGGTTTTAGCTCATCTAATTCGTCTGTTTTTTAGAGTCTTTGCTATGTTTTTAGAGTCTTTGTAGGTATAATACAAGTATAATCTAGATATTGTGTGCGGAGCAGGATTGGAGCTAAATTGGAAGATTTCTCGCAGAATCACTTGATCGATCAATCACCATAATCAGCTAGGAGTATGCGCTCGACCATTTGATCGACTTCACACAATTTGATCGACTGATCATCTCATCTCCAGATTCATGCGCTCGACCATTTGATCGACCTCGTGCCATGAGATCGATCGATCAACGTTCTGAAGAAGAAGCGCTCGACCTTGAGATCGGCCTTATGCCTTATTGATCGACCAAAGAATAATTGATCGATCGATCACCTATTCTGATCGATCGATCAGTGATCCTGCGAAGCCCAAATTTGAATTTCCTTTTTTTTGTACCAAGTCGGTTTAGTCATTTAAGATTTAGGTTACACTCGTTTTCTGAGGGATATTATTCATACTTTACATTATCAGACCTTGTTCTAGAGTTTTGGAGAGGAGGATTTCTAATCTCTACACAATTGGAGAAGATTTCTAAACCTTTATTTCAATTTCAATTACTTTTCTTGCTCTCCATCATGTCTTTGAATTTGTGCTCCTAATTATGTATGAGTAGTTCTCAAACTAAGTTTAGGTTTTCTAGGATTGTTAGGGAATTTTTGAATGAGGGACAAATAGATATTGCTTGATGTGTTCTGTACTTAAGGATAATCTTAATGCTTAGATTAGAGTAGCTAACTAGTCTATGATTCCAAATTACTTAACATTCCAAAATCTTGTTAGGAATTAGATCCTCCTTAGGTGAACAATCAGTCCTTGACCGCGAAAGTTGATGTCAAGGGTGATTGCGGACTTATCAAACCTGTTCATTAATGCATATCTTCATCTCTAAAACCAATGACAGTTAGGATCTCTAGGTTGTTAGATATAGTAATTGGTGCCACGACAGTGGGTTGGTTATAAATCTATGTTTGAGTCGAGATTGCTTTTAAATTGTTTCCTGAATAGTTCCCTAGTTCAACTTCCTTGCCTTCCTGATGAATTACCTAAGCTTGGTGTTTTTAATTATTGATTTTATATTGCTTACTTTCTGTTCGATCTCTATTTGAATTACAATCTTAGCTTTCGTCTTAGCTCTAATTTGGTTTCAGAATTGATAGTGTAATAGCTTGGTTTTCGTGGATTCGACCCCTAAATACTACTCGATTTGATGTGCACTTGCAGTAGGATTATAGGGTTTAAAACTCTATGTCTCAAGTTTTTGGCGCCGTTGCCTAGGGATCAATATTGTTACCTTTCAATTCATTATTGAGTTCTAGTCTAAGACACTTTTATTTATGTTTCTATTTTTGTTTCTTGTTTTGTTTTTCAGGTTAATTTACAATGGATAGCTCTTTGAACCGCACGGTTGATCATCAGGATCGAGATCAAGAAGCCACTGTTGAGAAATTGAAGAAGGAAATAGAGGAGTTGAAGAAAGAAAAAGATGTTAAAATCTAGCCGAGAGCTATAAGGGAAGCGGATACTCCTCACATCTACTACTCTAATCGATCAGCGATTTCTGTACCTCCACCGTAGGGAGTTGATTTCAAATTCCAACCGCAGTTGATAGCACTTGTGAGACAATTCCCATTCCATGGTTTCCTGCTGAGAATCCGATAGACCACATTGAAAATTTTGAAGAAATATGCAGCACTACAACACCTAGGGGAGTGCCGGAAGACTATACTAAGTGCAAGCTCTTCACATTCTCATTGGAAGGTAAGGGTTTGAAATGGATTAAGTCCCTTCCTCCAGCTTCACTAACTTCATGGGATGCCATTAGAGAAACTTTTTTAGATCACTTTTTTACCAAGGAAAAGACAATGCAGCTAAAAAATCTAATCTCGAGGTTTCAACATCGTGATGATGAATCTTTTGGTGATGCTTGGGAACGTTTTAAAGGGTATAAAAGAGATTGTCCGCATCATGGGTTTAGTGACGAGCAGATTTTAACTATCTTCTATGAAGGTGTGAGTTGGGAGTATAGATGACTTTTGAATACTGTAAATAGAGGGGATTCATTACCAACACTATAGAGAATACCTTTGCATTGATCAACAATCTAGCTATAAGTTCGAGGGACCTAAGTGATGTTGAAGATTCTTCCTACAGTCATGATGCGAGCGATTTTAAGTCACAGCAGATTGAAGGCATCAATGAGAAGCTAGATGAGTTCATTGCAGTAAGTGGGGGCAAGAAAAAGAAGGTTGTACATCGAGGTGAGACTGCAGTAGAAGGTAAGGATGGGTTTTTGGAATCAGCATTAGTGTCTGCAGAATTTCGTCTGTTGCCTGGTCAGAATTTTTCATCATCAAGTTCTTCAGGTAGTGATCAAGATGAGATCAAGTCCATGTTACATCAGCTCATTCAGAGTCAGTATCAGACTACAGTCGAGATCAATGCAATAATGGATAGGATGTACACGAAACTTAACTCGAGGCATGATTATGTCATTGCTCAAGTACGAGACTGGGCCACTATTTTTCTCATCTCGACAACTATCAGGAGTGTAATGCTTTGAAACTGAGAAGTGGTAGGAGTTTAGAATCAGTTGTGAAGAAATCGATCGATCCCTGAGCCAAAACAAGAAACTTCGCTGAAACAAAATCAGCCAAATCAACCAGATTCAAAGCAGAGTTCAACCACTAGCCTACAGAGGAGATAATGTGCCTACACCTCCATACCCTATTCCTCAAAAGAAATCTCGTAAGGATTTGGAAGTTGCAAAGTGCAAAGAGATGCTTGCAGATTTGAATGTGCGATTACCGTTCGTCTATGCTTTGTAGATGATATCGTCACTTAAGAGCTACGTCAAGGGTCTTGTTACTAATAATTTTACAGAAGAGGAGAAGGTAATGATGATTACTCAAGACTGCAGTGCTCTGCTCCAAAATAAGTTACAAAAGAAGGAAGAAGATCCCAGACGATTTGTGTTGTCAATTCAGATTGGTTTTATGGTTTTTGCTCGGTCTCTTTGTGACCTTGATTCTAGTGTCAATTTGATGCCGTATTTAGTTGCATTATGCTTGTGATTTACTGACTTCAAGACTACTAGGATCTCTTTAATCTTTGCAGACCGCTCAGTGAAACTTCCAGTTGGTGTTCTTGAAGGCCTGCAGGTTGCTCGCCCTTATGCTGCCTATGTGCTAAACCAGGGACCATCTTTTCATAAACTGTGATTACGCCAAGCAGGTTTGGGCCAGCATCTTCTCTCGTCTGCAACTTCCTATAAGCACTTTTCAGTCTTGGGATAACATGATCATTTGGGCAGAGATGCCACATCCGAACTATCCTTAAACACTTAAGAAGTTGGTAATGCACTCCTTGATCTATGCATTGTGGAAGCAAAGAAATAATGTGGTCAGCAACAACACACACATCCCTGTAACTACTCTCCTCAAAGCCTTGGACAGAGAATAAGTAACATAATCAATGCTCGCCGTCAGCACCGCAACTTCACCAACCTTATGAGTCACTGGCTCAGATAGAGGGCTCAAAAACATCTTGTAACAAGCCTCTTTGTTTTTTTTCTCTTTTTTGGCAAGGAGCCTTGTAATTATATCCATGTAACCGAAATTATCATTGTTTGATGAAGATTACCCGCTTAGCAAAAAAAAAGAGACCGAACCCACTACTTACATCAATGCACCTCTTGTTGGTGTCTTTGCTTACTTTACAAGCAATCCCAACTTCACCTTAATAATAAATTGATCTGTTGCCTCACTCTTTCCTCTCTTCCATTTCATCATCTATTTCTTTTTTTCTCTTTCTCTTCCAAAATCAAAATTGTAATTTTTATTTACATATTATAATATGTAAATACATAATTTTAAATTATGTTATATGTATGTTTTCTTTTTGGTCAGCAAAAGGGAAGAAGAGCCTCCCCAAAACTTTATTCATAAATCAAAAAGAAAACGTCTTAGCTATCACCACGACGAATCCGTCGTGAGTGTAACAAACCAGTAACATCATCCTCAACTAAAGAGATAACACAAGAAGGAACAACATGAAACAAATAAAAACCCAAAGTGAGATCAAATGCATGATTAGCTAAACCATCCGTGAGGCGGTTAGCTTCTCTATACACATGATTAATTATGACAGTCCAATCCTTAATAAGAAAACCATAGCACAATCGTACTAGGATAGAAAGAGGGTGAGAAGCCTCAATCCCTTTCGTTAGAAACCCAACAACCAACTCACAATCAATCTTCACTTCCAACTGAGAAATACCCATATCCCAAGATAAAGTCTGTAATAAACACTCCAAAGCTCGGCTAAAGGTGCAGAGCATATACTGATATTAAGAGAGAAACAACGACACCATTCTCCCACACTATTTTGTAAGACACCACCAACCGCTACTAATCCCAGGTTTCCCTTTGAGAGTCCATCAGTATTTAATTTAAACCAATCACTGTTAGGACGAGACCAAGTAAGTAAAACTTCAGCCAAATAACTTCCAGATGTGCGTGAGTGATTTCTTGTTGCAGCAGTGTAGAATTCGCTTGCTTTATCCTTAATAAACTTTAATCGGTCTCTACACTTCATTGAGGATCCAAATCCATTGCACTAGCGCCATTTCTAGCTCCACCATATCACTACTGAAAACAATATTGACCAAAGCACACCATCTACCATTGTATCGTTCTTAAGATTAGTATAAAGCCATTCAAATAAAGATTGAGCAAAGAAAAGTCCCTGGTGGCCACGAGGTACCAAGCGAGCCCAAATACCCGACACAACTTCACAGTCTCGGAGAACATGAAGAATTGTATCATCTTTTATTTTGGAAACGGTACACACACTACATGTACCCAAATGGCGTTGCATCATCTCTGTATTCGTCATGATTTCTTGGTGCAAGCACAACCATATAAAGACTCAAAGTCTTTCACGGACACAACATTTCCAGATTCTCTCGAAAAAACTTCTCATGTTCGGTTAGTCGAGCTCCTCCTTCATGAGAAGTGAGTACGCCGCGCTCACAGAGAAGATGCCATTTGGTGTGCCTCGCCATGCCAATATATCCACTACACCCGTAACTATATCCAAAATAATAAAACCAAGTTATAGCCGAATGCGAGCAGGCCCATACTTTGTAAATGAAGCAAACTTCCAACCAAAGTTCTCCTACCACAAATCATTTACGGAAATCTCTTAAAAGTTCCCAGGCAGAGTACAAGTAGTACGCTCTACAAAAGGGAAAGATTCAACCTAGGAATCAGTCCAAAATCTCACATTCCCTACTACCCATCGGAGATTAGGGAACACAACATCACGTAGACCAATACGACAGTACGCCAGGTACTAGACCATAAACCTTTTGCTAACAGCCACGTCCAATCGCCCGTGCCACCTACTTTATATTTCAAATGGAAGAGATGAGCATATAAACTATCAGCATAATGTTGCAAGCGCCAATCCACTTTTGCAACCAACGCTTTGTTCATTGCTTCTGTAACCCGTATACCTAAGCCTCCTTCACGCTTTGGTTTACAAACACTTTTCCACTTAACCAAGTGCTGTTTTTTTTTCCACAGTACTACCCCAAAGGAAGGATCTGGAGACACGATCTAAAGAGCGCATAGTTGATTTCGGTAAAACCACAGTACTCATAGTATGGACAGAGATTGACGAAAGGACATATATTGTCAACGTAATCCTTCCTGCGAGACTCAAAAATTTTCCCTTCCAACTAGCTAAGCGAGTGGATACTTCCTCTACTACATCACTGAAGGTATCCTTGTTCACTTGTTTGTGGATGACCAGTATGCAAAGGTACTTACCAAGATATCTGGTTGGTTTAATGCCACTTTCATCGCTGATCCTTTTAACCATCTCTCGGTCAACATTCTCAGAAAAATAGATAACAGATTTGTCTAGGCTAACCTTTTGCCTGGATGCTAAACAAAACTGTTTTAAGACCTCACGAATAATCTGAATTTGAGCCACCAAAGCCTCCGCAAAGAATATTATATCATCAGCAAAACATAAATGAGAAAGCTTCGGACTTCCTCGAGAAATAGATATTAGTCTCCACTCTTTCTTCCCACAGAATCTTCTATATAATAAAAAGGTTAGAAAATAACCTTACATTGATGTGTTATATTACATCATTTGCCATTGAAAAATGATCTTTTGCCTAGAGTAATCGTAAGGACATTTTCGGCAAAGCATATCTCCAAATTACATTTAATTTCCATATTAACCTAATATGTAAAATGTATCAAAGAAATTTATATCCGAATATTTTAATTTAATGAGTAGATATCTCTAAAATTTTATTTTGGTCAAGTGTATCACAAAAATTTAATTTCTGAATTAAATCTAGTTAATACATTCTTACCTAATATAATTTTTACGAAAAACCTATCACTACTATATATATGTACATTGCCTACATGTCATAATTGGTACAAACCTCTTCACAATAGTCATCGACCTCTCACAATCTTCACTATGGTTTCTTGATAAATATTTCATTTTCCGTATTGTTTTAAGTTTTTTCGAAAAATATAATTCATGTTTTTTATTCATATAACTAAAACACCACAATTTTATTTTCAGTTTAGCACATAGTATTTTGAATCATAAAATTGTATTTATGACAATATATATTTCTTAAATTATATTTATTAAATTTATTTTGTTATTTTATAACCTAAAACTAACACACTTTTCATTTTTGCATTTTATCAGAAAACCTTTACCATCTAAAGGTTTCTAAGGTATATTTCTAAGGTATATTTTTTACTTGATATATATTACTTTACTTATATAAATTACAACAATTTATAATTTAATCATTTCAAAAATTCTAATACACTACTATATATAAATACGTTATCTTTAGGTCAAGTAGCATAAATCTCTTCACAATGACCTTTTTACACTTTTCCTCTATGGTTTCTAGGTAACGAATAATACTTTTCTTATTCTTATTATTTTGTCTGTTATAAAATTTATGTTATTTTTATTTGATAAACATACAACAAACACATTTTTTAATTTTCTAGTTTAGCTAATAAATACTTACCCACTCGCTGTTTCTACTAATTACAAAAGAAGTAGGCCAAGTTCGTTTAAGTACAAGATTTTCTTGAAGAGAGACATGAATGCAAAATTCGGACTTGAGTATAGACAAGTTGGTGATATTGTGATATTTCTAGACCAAAATGAACTATTGAATTAGGCCGTACATTTGTGGTGATGTATTTAAAGCACTTAATATTTAATTGATGTTGAATCTTTCTTTTTTCTTCATTTATTCCATATGATTAATCTTTTATTTCTCTCATAAACTATGAACTCTTTTACTTTCACTATATTATATAAAATCTTACGATTATACATGTTTTATAATGTAGTAATAAAAAAAAGAAATAACATAACAATCACCTAATCAATTAAGAAATTACAATTTCAAATTATAATTTCAAAGTTACATTTTGTTGTTCGTGGAATCATTTTAAATTATTGAAAATAAGGGATTAAAGTAAAAAAAATTAGTTTGTAATGTAGCTATTGTATTTAAGATTTGAATTAATTTAGATTAATCGTATAGTATATAATTTAATTTAGCTATATTAATTAAGAGTACCATTTAATTTAGATTTGAATTAATTTAGTTATATTATTTAGAAAGATATGGTTCGATATTTATTTGATTAATTTGTATTCATTTTTGAGAATTTCTTATTTGTTATAATACTAAATTACGTAAATTTTTTGTCAAAGCAGAAAACTATAGAATTATCTTGAAGTAATTCGAAATTTATTTACATTGATTATAACTCTAATTCGAAGCTACAATATTTAATATTTTTATTGATTAAGAATATTCTTAAACAGATACCAAAATTGAGTAGATTTTGAAATATTGTATTGATGACAATATATACTTCTACTATTTATATACATATATTATTAATTGCTTTTGTAAATTATTAATGTGACACTATGTGTTTAGAAAGCATATCCGCGCAGATATTTCCTTCACGTAACGTATGTTGAAACGAGAGCTTTGTGAAAACATTTCTCCATTCATTAACAAAAGCAATTTACAAAAGAGATTGACTATTGTTTTAAAGACATGTTGTAATTTTGGATGCTCAATAATCAATGAAATATATTTGACGCAAAAAAAAAGGTAACTAAATAATAACAAAATACATTTAAATTGATTATAGTACAATACTTTAGCTATATTATATTGTATAGATTCTGAAAAATTGGTCTGGAATTTGTGGATTACAATGACGTATTTCTACCATGAAATTTGTAGATTAAAATGAATTACTTGCCGAAAATCTCAATGATAATTACTTGATTGGTGAGTTTTCTAATTGCATTATTTTAATTTTGTTATTTTTTATTTTAATCCTTAAAATCGAATTTTAAATAAATATAAAAGTGTGTTCATAGATTTACTAATTTCAATGTTTGATTTTTATTAAAGAAATGATACCATTCGAAATTTGTTAGATTCGAAATAAATTTTTTGTATAGTATTCAAAATTTTTTTTTACTAAACAATGATAAACGAATTTCATTATACATTTTAGAAGTTTTTACTAATAAAGTTTTTTTCTAAAGATGTTATTGGAAAATTAGTTAATGTTGATCCAATGATGTGAGTGAGTCTAATGGAAAAGAAACCAGACAGATTCATTTCTAGCTTAGTAATCGATTTTATTTATAAATATCCATAACAATTTAATATTTATTATTATAAAATACCAAATTATAGATAAAATAAAATGTAATTTAAAAGTTTTGTTTTGTAAGATATGTTAAATCATTATTTTAATTTTAACATATTTTCAATAGGTTAAATACTAATAAACTAACATAAAATTCCTTATTAACCAGTCCCAAAATTTATATTATTATTTTTAATTATAAATTACAAATTTTAAAGGTATATGATATTTAAAATTTTTCATTGAGTATTAATGATATTATCTACTATTTTAGGCAATTTATTTATATACAATCTTCTTATTACTATGAGAATCACAATATTACAATATATTAAGAAATTTTATGAAATGTCCATTTTGACATCTCTTTTTCAAAAAATGTTCATTTGTGTCTATTTTTCTTTTCCAATTTCTAAAGGAAATGGTATGTTTTGAAAAATGACATGTCAAAAAGAATATTTTTGAAATTCCCTCCAATATATTTATACTTGAATATATTAAAATTTAATATATCCTTTAATATACAATTATCATTAATATATAATCCATTTCACATTCCTTAAATTATATATATACATGAATTAAATATTAATATTTTCCCTTATTTAAAAACTTCAAACTTTTAAATTGATTAGATATGTTAAATAATTTATATTTAATATTTGGATAACATTTAAAGGCAATTTGATATATTTTTTCTATACATCCATTAAGTTGATGTATGTGAAATTTGAATAAAAAATTAAAAATCCTTCATAATATTAAAAACTACATAATTTAATAAAAATAATATAAAATATATATGCATATACATTATTTTGATTAACACGGGTCCAAAAAACAATTACTAACAAATATGGTCTATTCGACGATAATCATTTTTAGTCATATATATTTGATTAGAAAAATTTAGGGAATTATTTATTTTAAACACAAATTTAATATTTCTTTTACTATTTATAAAAAAAAAATTATTATTAAGAAGATATAGATCATTTGAGCGACTCTATTTTTCCGTGATAAATATATAATATATTAGAGAAAATGAAATATAATAAACACACATATTAGCATAAAATAATATTCCGTTTAGTTTAAAATAGTAACTATTAATTAATACACTTTCCATATTTTATATATTATCAAAATACAATTAATTGTCGATCTTTAATAACACATTCTTTTAGTTGGATATTAAATACTTTTTACCTTTTATATTATCCTTACATTTCAATATAATTAAAATTCAATAATCATGTATAATAAAATTAAAAATAAGATGTAATAAAAAAACATACCGTATTTACTTAAATAATATTTAATAATATAGATTTCTAGAGAAAAGTATCCGTATTTATTTATCAAAAACATAAATTAGAAATTTTGTTTACCATTTTTAAATAGTTGTTAGTAATTGTTGTGAATAATTATAGGAATTAAATATGTATATATATATATATATTATTTGAGCGATTATAATTTTATTGTGCGTGGGATTATTTTTTTCTACAAAATAAATGTTTAAAACCAACTTTACTTAATATATTTATCAAAAAATTTAAATTTCAAAATATTGTTTAAGATATGATATTGGAACCAACAATCATAAATTGTATCAAAGAATATTGTTTGAATTTATGTCATGTTTATTTCAGATATCTTATTTATATTTCTCGTCATCAATCAAAGAAAATAAATTTTTGAAGTAGAAACAATTCTTAATAATCGATGTTAATTTTTTTAATGCATTTTAGATATCTTACTTATATTTCTCGCCATCAATTAAAGAATATAAAATTTTGAAACATAAACAATCCTTAATAATCGATATTAATTTTTTAAATGCATTCCTTAAATTAATATTATTAAGAAAATATATATATATAACTTATTTTAGTTACCTTAAAAATTTTATTATTGTGAACACGAGTTTAACTAACAACCTAAATGAACATGAGTCTAAAAATCTAAATGAACATGAGTCTAAAAATTTAAATGAATATGAGTCTAAAAACCAAAATGAATATGTGTCTAAGAACTTAAATATCACGGATATAAAAATCTAAATGAACACAAATCTAAAAACTTAAATAACACGTATATAAGAACCTAATAAATATGAGTCAAACAATCTAATAACAATATTGCTTAAATTAATGTCATATCATCTCAAAATATAACAATATATATATATTTATTTCCTTTTAAATTTTATTATCTCATGTTTACTAAAAATAATAAATTTATGGCAAATGAACAAAATTTAAATTTAAAAGTTAAACAAACACGGGTTCAACAAGGTAAATGAACACGGGTTAAAAGACCTAAATAAATATGTGTCTAAGTACTTTAATGAATAAGGATATAAAAACTTAAATGAATGTATGCATATCACACATGTTTAAAAACTTAAATGAACACGATTCAAACAAATTATATAATGCATCAAAACTTTAATAAACATGAATTCAAAAAATATATATTTTGTGCATAATATGAATCATATTATAAATTTTTGTTAAGTAATCCGATAACTTGACCCTCATCAATGCCATTCAGACAAAAAAACTCATTCCAGAAATCTATGGAATAATTGCGGATATAATGAAGCTCACCAACTCCCTCTCTCTGTTTTGTTGTCGTTACATAGCTAGACAAAACAATGTAATTGCTGACTCAGCAGCAAAGAAGGCTCTAGCCCAAGACTTTGTTTATTTCGAAGGCTTGTAAGGCCCAATATCTAATGAATTTCGTGTTTCAAAAAAAAAAAAAAAGTACTTCGCTAAGTTAGTTGTTTTTTAGCATAGTCTTCCCGTTAGTGTAACATACTCTTAATCCTTAAAGAATGGAAAAAGTATTTGACAAAAAAAAAACATATTCCAAGGATTCTTTGTATCTAAAATTTTTATTTTTTTGTGTGTGTAAGATGTATGATGTTTTTTGTGTGGCTATGAAAAAATAGCAAATATTAATTATAAAATAATTAAGTTTCAAATTTTTTTGGTGTTTTTAGTGATATATATATATATATTGTTTTTATTTTGAGTTTAGTTAAAACTTGTAGTTAGGTTGGTTTAATTTTTGTTTAGGCCACCATGAGAGTAAAAAGCTTTGATGCTTGAAGACGGCTAGTGGTGTATGCCTTGTACTCTCCTTCTTTCTGAGCAACGTACTAAGACTAAGGGATGGTTAGTTATAGCTCATCTTCTTTGTCGCTTTTCTCGTTAAGTTTGAGTTTATTTTCTCTGTGTTTGTTCTCGGAATTAGTCTTTTTAAGGCCTAGTTTCTTGTCAATTGTTGTTATGTGATGCTCCTTTGATTGTTTCTCTGAGTCTATGGTTGGATGTCCTTTTCTCTTTCTCTCAACATTTCCCTTTGGCTCTTGGTGCGATTCTGAAATTAAAGCATCACCTATCATTAATTTGGACAGTTAATTTTTGGTTGAGGATTTCTCCTTTCAACTAGTAAGTGTTACAATGGTTTGGTGCCAGAGGATTGTAGTGGCTCACTTCTCGGTTGCCTCATTTTTTCTTTGTTCAGCTTGCTCTTTATATCTATTGTTTGTTATTGTTTTTCTTTGTTGTATACTAGCATTGCACATAAAAATAGAAAAAAAAAATCTAAACGAAAAGTAAGTACTTAGTTTGGTCTTGGCGCCTCGTAAACAACCAAACAATTCCAATATTTTGTTAGCTTTGGTTTTGGTTTGATTTTTAATCGAGAACCAAAAGTACTAATTAGGAACTGAAAGTAGTTTATATTAAGTAATGAATTATATTAAAATACGTAATATTCATAATATAGTACTTTTGGTTACAAGTAACCACTCGGAACCAAATCGATTGATTACAAGTAACCACTCGGAACCGAATCGATTGGTTACTTGTGATCACATTTCTTTGAGTGTTTGGTTACAAGTGAACACTTTTTTTTGGGGTGTTTGATTGTTTTTCGGTGTGACAAGTAACCATTCAGAACTGAAGTTATTTTGGGTCTACTTTGGTTCACATTTCAAGTATCTATTCAAAATCGAAACCAAAGAGAAATGAACCAAACAAGATTTTAGATGGTACTTATATGATTACCACATTTCAAAAATAAATAAATAAATAAACCAATCTGAACCTAACCAAATAACCAAATGCATATGGCTATTGTATACCATGAAGTTACACTTCTTATCTTTTCAATTAAAAAAAAATCCTTTAACAAAAGAAATTAGAAAAAAAAATTTCTCCTTTTCCACCATCGCCGAGATATTCATCCCTGCTGCCTATCGTCGTGCTTGGTCATCTCAGAGAAGTTTGTTGAAGCCTCCTGCGATTTCTTTTAAGCATGTTGTGAATGAACCTCTGTGAAGATGGTGATGAAGGTTTGACTCATGGTCACCTATTGTGTCTTTAGCAGATGAAAAATCTCTCCTCCTTTTGAGCCTCTCAACCTTACTGCACGATAGATCCGAAACCCAGAATGAGTTTTCTTCTTCTTTATCGGATAAATAGCTCCGGCATAACCTTCTGAAGAATCCTCACCGAACTCCCAACTTAAAGATGAGATGTTCCACTTGTGTGTTAATGATTCTCTAATGCCCTCACCAAGCATAACATTTGAGTTGGGTATTGAGTCTTTAGCTCTTGCCTAGAAGAAATCTAAATGCAGAAAAAATCAGAAAAATTGGCCCTATCAATGTCATCGATTGAGCCAATCCTTGTCTATAGTGAATATGCATTTGTTGTGGTCTCTACCTGCATCTACTCAGTCTCCCCCACCTTAAGGAGCTTGGCAAGTACATCTGTTGACTTCTACGTCTGCACAACATGACAAAGGAAAAATTATGGTAAGTTATGCCACATTGTGGTTATCACTGCCAGAAGTTAATCACTAACTTAAAATGGCATGACACATAGACTTCCAACAATCGTTAGCTAGGAGGCTTGAAAAAATTCACCAATCAAATACCTCCTTAGTGGAAAAATAATGTTTTCCATGGGCATCTAAGATGAATCATGGGACAAGAAACCTATACAGAGCTACATTTCTTATCTACGTGGGGAATGGAAACTCCACAGGTTTCTATCCCAAATCATATTCTCATTCAACGTCTAGAAAACCAGAATGAATATGTGTTAGGTCAATTCCAGCACTCTCTTCTCTCCTCAAGAGGTTTAGTTCATGTTATCATCAATATAATCTAGGGCATAAAATCTAAAATCTTTAGTTGAATTGTTGGGAATTCCTCTAATATGTTTCATATCCCATATGAATCTACTAGGTTTTGGGTTTTGGAGCGAGGTTTATGGCATGTTGATGACTGTCTAATGTTTGTTGCACCTTGGACCTCATCAGCTACTCTAGCTATGCCACAGATTTCCACTGTCCTGGTTTAGGTCACTTTAAAGAATGTTCCAAACTCTTTGTATTCAATTACATGAATTAGCCATATAGCATCTGGTCTAGGTACTCCAGTGATCACCAATAAATCAAGGCTTGATCCTATGCTTGAGGGAGAGGCTAAGATCTCGGTTGAAGTAGAGCTTGATAAAAAAAGTTGGTGCTAAAGATCAATTGAGCATAATATTCATGGTTAATGTGGAGTATTCTTGGGTGGAGTATCCTTGGGTGCCTTTAAAGTGTAGTAGGTGTGGCCAATTAGGACACAAATTAAAATGTTGTATCTAGTCGCATTCTTAACAGTTGACCGTAGTTTCACTGCCACAAAAATTAAACACTAATTCTACTTTATGTGCTCAACATATTGTATCTAACCAAAAATGGCTAAATGTCTATTTGAGGAAAATTTGATTTTCCCTTCTCTATTATCAGGTTCTTAAGGTATTTGTGAGACTATTATTGAGGCTAGAAAAGTACAACATCTCCTATTATGACATATATCATTTCAAGCGATGAATATGGTTCAAGTTTAGTGGCTAAATCATCAGTTCCTGAGACCGATCATGTGTAAGCTGCCTTTTAAATTCTAGAATCTCCAACACTTCCCATTGAAGGAGTCTTATCTTCACTTATAGTAAGCACCACCATTGTTTTTCACTCCACTCACCTCCCAGGCACAACTTAAATAGTTCCAATTGTATCTTCTCCCTATAGCAACAAATTTGTTCCCTTAAATTAAGTTTTAACAACTTCCCAAAATTTATATTTCCAGCAGGTCTCATTCTTCACTCTAATGCTTTTGAAATTAATGATATTAATGAATTTAATCATTTCGTCAACCAAAATCATCAAAAGATATTAGTTTAGAGAATTCCATAAGCCAAAAATTTATGAGAGAAAAATTGTCAAACCAACTCAAAAAGAAGCAAGAGATGGAATGGACAATCATTCAAATAAGAAAAGGTAAAAATGATTGAGTAAATTGAACATGTTCAATAGGTTTTCTATAAACCTTATTAATTTTTAGCTACAATGTGTTTCGCGTAGATTTTTCTATTTCTTAATGTAAGTTATTTACTTACTAGTTTCTCCTGTAAGCAGAAATAAACATTTTAGAACTCGATTCTAAGTCATAAATCATATAACTTGTTATATTTATATTTAAAACCTTTTATAAAAAAACAAAAGTAATTAATACAATAGTTCAACATTTCAGAAACTTAGTTTACAATAAACAACATACAAAGCCAAAAGGCTGATCAAATCAAAAATAAATTGAAACACTCAACATTAAAAAATCAATATCCCAATTGAAAAAAAGTGAACTTCCAACAATGCTAAAGCCCAAAGATTGGATTAGAAAACACAAAAAGTAATTGTCAATCACTTTCCCATTAGCTATTTTACTATTTATAAATTTTCCAGCTTCAGTTAATTAACAATAAAAATTGCGCATTTGTTCTTCTACGCTCTCTCTCCTCCTCTCTATGTGCCCTCTCTGTTGAAAAACATAAACAAAACAAAAACTCAAAGCAAAAGTCTTCAATTTTCCATATTATACTCCTCTGATTTCTCAATTTCATATCTTGAAGTATCGAAATATCTCAGAATTTTGGTTTGTATTGCGGCTGGCTCTGAACTTTTGTAGCAAAGACAAATATCTCAGGATTTGGATTGTGTTGATTTCTGGATTTATTGGGTCTTGTGGAAGAGAAATGAGAGATATCCCTGGAACACCAGGGACTTTGACTGGTTTGGTCTTGAGAATTTCTCAGTGTGTTTTTGCTGCTGGTTCCATTTCTTACATGGTCACTTCTGGTGGATTCTTCAGCTTCACTGCTTTCTGGTAAACTTCACTTTTGTTTTTATTTGATCAGTGTTTTGAATATTGAATTCATGGGTAGTGTGGTTTGGAGTTGAGGGTGGATTTTAGATGAATTATATATATAGATCCAGTTCTGTGAAGTTGCTTCAGATTTTATAACTCTTCTGAAGCAATTTTGTCTGAGTTCAGTTTAATGTTAGGCATTGCTTCATAGTTTTTTGGACGATCTTGTTTTAGAAACAAGTGTCTTGATTTGTGTATTGTTTCATAATTGGGGATCCATCTATATTTGTTACTATTTGGTTTGTCTTATGTCTCAAGCCTCAAAAACTGTGTTTTTTTTGTTTGTATTCTCTGCACATTTCACAAAACTGGACCAGATTTATCAAAAGCCCAACTCTATTTTTTTGTTATTTGAAGTACAAGGAACATCTGATTTGTGTATACACAGTAGTTCAACTTATGAAGAATCATGAAAACTACATCTCATCAGATTTTTTAAATCTATGCTTATGTGAATATTGTTCTTACACTAGGAAATTTTACTTGCAGCTACTTAATTGCAGCAATGGGTTTACAAGTCATATGGAGTTTTGGTCTTGCAGTACTCGACACATTTGCCTTAGTAAGAAAGAAAACACTACTTAGCCCAGTTTTGGTCAGCCTTTTCGTAGTTGGAGATTGGGTTAGTCTCTATCTCTTTAGTTATTCTGACACAGAATCATCAAAACCTTAAACCAATCATGTTCTTGTTCAGGTAACATCGACATTGTCTCTAGCAGGAGCTTCATCTTCAGCAGGAATAACAGTTTTATACTTTGGTGATTTAGGAAACTGCAGTTTTGAAGCAGAGTGTTGGAAATATCAACTCTCTGTAGCTTTAGCTTTCCTTTGTTGGATCACCATCGCCATTTCTTCACTTACCACTCTCTGGTTACTTGCTTCTGGGTAATTCAAACCACATTAATATACTAAACTTAACATTCTCTGTACAAGTTCCACTTACATATACGTATTAGACAAAAACAAACTGTTTTGATTCTTTATTTTTGTTAATAGAATACCGATTACACGCCATTTTTTTGAACTCAGTGTATAAAGATTAGTGTTTTGTAATGTTGTAATGTTTATGTTACTTGAGAGATATATGAAACTAAGGAAAAAATACTTTCCTTTTCTATTAAATTTTTTGGGACATTTCGATTATGATAATGGTACTAAAAATGGATATATCTTACGTTTCGTTTGGATCAAACTATTTATGATACATCCAAGTTTGGTGGCTAGTTTTGCCTTGCTTCGAAGCTACAAGATGGGACCACAAACTTTACAAAATACTCCCTGTATTTTCATTCTCTTACGTTTGGTATAAAACATTGGATCGAGAGACAGAAAACGAGATTAGTGATCAAAAAAATTCACAAGTTTCTCAGACATTTTATTTAAAATTAGCACCTACGAAAATGTTTGAACACTTGACAAGCGAAAATATCATAAAACTCTCTAATCCCCCAATGGTTATACTACTGATAAAGAATCATCTGAAGGAACAAAAATTCGAAAGTGACGGATTGATAGTTACCAAACAGAAAGAAGGTTTAAGCAGCATGAGGCCAGTTTCGGTGATCATGAGACGTATCACGGTCTACAGGATGTAAAGATGGCCACATTGGCATATTTGGATAGTAACCGAAACTCGGATAAACCGCCATTTTGTGCTGATGGAAAGCTGCTGGATGTTGTGGAGGCATGAAACCTGGTGATGGAACTGCTATAGATCTCAACTGTTGCTCTATCTTTTCCTTATCCGCCTTCAACACCAGCTTTTCCTCTCTTAGCTCGTTTTTCTCTGCCTGTTCCAGACAGTTGAAACCAAATTCAAATCAGCCTCATATATAATGATTATGAGACAGAAAGATTTTTTAGAAGAAGCTACACAGACATTAACACAAGTTTGGTGACTATGTTTCATGAGTTGGTCTTTAAAATTGTAATGACTAAGACAGGGAAACTTAGGTTTTAAGGCAGTAAGAAACCAACCTTCAGACTCTTGATCTCTTCTTGAAGCGTCTGGTTGGTTTCTTTAAGCTCAATAACTTCACCTCTGAGCTGATTAACGACACGGATTGCATCATCGACTATAGCTGATTTATCCGTCTTCGCAGTCCTGCCAGGCTCCAAAACAGAGCTCAATTCCATGAACCTGCAAAACACCACGTTTTTTCTCATGTGAGATTGCGAAACAACAGAATATGGTGCACAAAATATCGAACTACGTATTAGTCAAAGCTTTGAACATACTTGTCGTTCAGCTTTTCCCTTCTCAGTTTCTCACGACAGGCTTTGGTTCCTGGTTTGCTACATGATCCAGTTCGTCCCCTGTTAATACATAATCACATCAAACAACGAAGTGGATGCTAAAGTGATCCCTGTGAATAAAACCAAACAACAAAATCACAAAACTTAGTGCAAGTTTAGGTGATTCCTGCAAGACTTTCATCTTGAAACTAGTGGTTAATCCTTACGACCCGAATTTAAGTTTCTTTTTCTTCAGTTTTTATATTTTAAAAACTAAACTGCAAAGTTCATAACCCCATTGAATTATGTCTCACTCAATAATCACAAATATCTATCCAAGAAAACAAGGTCACAGTGCAGGTCTATCAAAGCTACAAAACAAAAAAAAAGAACTGAAGACCAAGACGAGGAATCATTAGCTGCAAATAGTTTTACCATAAAATAAACACACCACATCACAGAAAATCACAAACAGAAACCACAACAATTTGAAATCATCAGAACAAAGATAAGTAAATGAGCAAGGTAAGATTACCTCTTTCGCGAGCACTCTTCCTCAACATGTTCTAGTTCTCGCTTAACAGCTCCACCAACAGATGAAGAAGAATTAATTTCCACTACATCACTACACAACTGTTCTAATCCCTGCTGCAAATTTCCAGCACCATGAATCGCTGAATCGTTGTTTCTCCCTCTATAGCTACAAACTGGACGTTGCTCTTGCTGCAAAACTCCACTATACGAAGCCCCCAAATCCAATTGTGCTGATCCAATACTGCTACTATAAACAACTTGCTGAAGATTTCGACTAAACGAGTCAAGTTGAGCTCCAACGTTTTGTTCTTGTTGTGGCTGCAGATTCACACCAGATGATCCAAAATCTGGAAAGAGATTATCCTCATTTGTTTGGATATACGCGTAAGGATCTTCTGCTCCATTACTACAAGAGTCAAGTTACAATGCTCATCAGATAAACGCAACATGCAACTCCTAGAAAACTTTTGAAATTATCAAAAATGGAATTCATAAAAGCTATTAGGCTCCACTCATAGAAATCGAATTAGGAATTCGGAAACCCTAAGAAACCCAGATATCTAAAGGTACAACATATAACAATGGTACAATCAAAATTGTGGAAAATTGTACCTATGATCGAAGCAAAGAGAAGCGAGGAAATCATCGCCGTCATCTATAGAAGGGTACATCAGAAAACTGAGTGCAGAACGAGAAATTGAGAAAATTAATCTATCAATCAAGGAGACGCACAAAATCTGTATCCTAACAAAATTTGAGAGATACTGTTGTGTAGATATATATAAATTGGAAAAAACAAATATTCGAGTTTGTCATTCAAAGAAAAATCTTATGAAATTGATGAGAGAATTTTGGAACAAAAAAACATATCGAATTTTAAAACACTTTGGTTTATGAGAAGACAGCAATATCAGAATCAAAGTTTCATTGATAAAAATAAAATTATATAGCTGGGGCTTTTGGAAAGCCACGTATTAAATAAATGAAATTGGTTGGGTCGAGACTTCAGAGAATCGTTCGAAGTTGGACCGCTTTTTGAATAAAAGTTAGTGCATTACGTTTCGTTTTGTTTTCGTCAGATTTTTATTATTTTTTCGGCCATTCTTTTTGTTTTTTTTTCCAACATTATTCTTATAATTGGATCGACAAGATATCTGATCTATAACCGAAACTCATATTCTAAAATATCTTTTTTTATTTTCATTTGCATCGGAAAAAAATTAAACTCTAGTGCTTATAAAAAAATGATCATTCAAAGAAAAGGATAGATAAGTGATATGTGAGTTTTTTAGAATATGTGAGTTTTGTTAATTTTACTTTGTTTATAGAGTTTATTATTTTATTTTTAATCTACTGTTTTTGGTTTTATGTTCCTTTTTTGCAAGTGGTGCATGTACAATTATTATAAATTTAGAGGTGTTAAGTTAACGTGGTGGACGTATCAATTCCTTATATTGGTCACTAGACCACCACGTTTTTGGTATTGAAATATTCTATTGTCGATCATTTAAAAATAAAATAAACATCTTTTACCATGAATGGACATGAACGTGACTAGTTATATATAAAAACAAAAACATCTCCTTTACGTCAAAACTCAAAAATTTACAATTTTTAAAGAATTTTGGTAATGTTAAAATTTGTCTTATAATTTTCTTTTTTGGGGGTTAAAAACTCCATTTCTTTTGAACATAATCGTGTATATATAATACTTATGATATCATGGATCTCAACTGTGGAGCGAGCAACGTCCACACACTCAATTTTAGGCCAAACTAAATGACATGTTTGGTCAAAATTCGAAGCTTGAAAGAGTTGGCAATTGACAGGGAGAAAAATCTAACTTTGGTAAAGGCAATAACGAAACAAAATCTTATCAAAAACAATAATAGAAAAGGAACAAAAGAAAATATAAAATGGGACAAAATGGCCATTCAAAGAGAAGGATAGACAAGTGAAGGAGTGTGATGATTACAGTGAAAGAATAAAAGAATCATTTCAATGTCTATCTTTTAAAGTTTTGACACTTCGAAGTTGGAACAACAAAACGTTCATTGGCGTTTTCAAACGCCGCATCTTCCAATTTTCAAGTAGAGTATTTCTCTAATATTATTTTTGTAATTTTAAACTTGTGTTTATAGAATTGTTTGTGTATATTGGTGCTACATCTCATATTTATTAATACTCTGGATTCGATTCTTTGGTTATGCTTTTTACTTTAAGAAATTATTTGAAAATCAAAATTCTTAGATATCCCACGTTGGAAGTGCATGAGTACAATATACGTACCCTCGATTATTTCATCATTTATCTGATATGTGGCCTTCAATTGGTGGGGAACAGTCCATTGGGCCTCGTTTTGGGTCATACTTTTTTCCATTATTTGGATCAGGATCCGAATAAAGAGGCCTAAACCCTTAGATTTGATTGTTTGCTTTGTTTTGTTGTCTTTGACTAAAACGCCAATTATAAAAATTTCAAATAGTTACACTCAAAGAGGCTAAATGAATCAAGTTCGTCGGACTCTACTTAAAGAAAATTTTCATGTAATAGTAAATTCTACTATTAATTATGTTTAGAGTGGGCACGGATCGAAGTGGGCACAGATTGAAAATTTCATGATCAAATATGTTTCTGAAATATTTGGATAAGGATTCGAACACTACAAATATTTAAAATTTGTATCTCTGAAAAAAACTCATTATCAATGGATATCTGGATCTTATGTTCTATTAGTTTTTAAAAATATTTCAATAACTATTTTTTTTATAAAAAAAAGGCAGATTTGTGGAATTAAAAGAAGTACAAAACCATTATTCGAAAGCACAATCTATTTGACATACTAGATATGATTGGATTGAGTATTTGGTGAAAATAAATTACTATCGGGATCAAGATATCTGTCAACCTCAAATATCCAAAATCCTAAGATGGACATGGATGTATCACATATGAGATCCCATACAACTTTCCAAGTCCTACATATATGGTCAAGAACATTGAAATCTAGTAGTACTACCTTTGTATATTTTTTTTTATATTGCGATTAGTTAGAAAATGATAATTTAGATCTTAGAACGTAAAAATTTATATTTGATTTCCGCTGCTTAGAATTTGTAATAGTACTATCGAAGACAAGTGGGTTAGTGATATTATTTTCTTTACAAATACTTATATACTAAATTTGAATTTTTTCTCTAACCGTGGAAATACATCGGTTTTAGATTTGTGCAAATGAACTACTTTATTTCTTGACAACTTGGACAACTTATAACGATGTTTATCCCGCATATCAAATTTAGCCGCGAGCAATCTACATTTATGATCTCTACTATTTCGCTTCTCCGACATCTAACTGAGTTTACCCCTCATCTTTTTGCAAAAAGCCGCTCCACGGTGGTAAAGTCTCATCTTGTGTGTTGGCCAAAGTGTGGGATGATGGGATTACAAGACCATTAGGCTAATAAAATAAATGTAATAATATTTCTGGATTCAGTGGTATTACATTTGTTAATAATACATAATCTATATAAAAATCTGAAATTCGAGTCCTTCAAATTTAAGTATATCATATAAATATCGAACAAACTTTAAATTTGCATATTCTTTGATGCTATATGAATTATATATTAATATGGATCTAAATGATAACAATTGAATATAACTAAATCTAACTAAACGTAATTTTTACTTTATTTCATTAGTAGAATCTAGCTAGTTTAGCTAGACGAATTTGCTGAATTAAGCTACCAGTTAGTATCATATTTTTAAGTATGTAAAAAAAAAACATATCTCGTTCATATACTTTAATGCGGTCAACATAATATAAGGGGTGTTTATTGGGGGTGGATTTTAATTTTATAAGTTCTTGTGGATTTTAATGGATATAGAAATCTTTGTGCAATTCTAAATTTATAGGATTTTAAAATCAAATAAAGTGGATTTATAAATCCAATAGAGTAGATTTCAATGCTTGAATAACACATGATTTAATTGTAGATTTCAAAATCAATGTTTGAATAACACATAATTTATAAATATGTATTTTAAAATCATTAATTAAATAACACATAATTTCTAAATCCATTAAAATTTACTCTCCAATAAACTCCTAAAATTTGTTAGATTGCTTTTGAATTTCTAGTCAATGAACCAATAACTAACCCAAATATATATTATCTAATACAAATGTCTTTTTCTACCTATAATATAAATTGGAATTTGAACATTTCTATGTGTTTGATGGTCAAACTGAAATTTAAAAGACTGGAATCTAACACACGTGCGGTCAAATTTGACACGTGAAACAAAGTAATTGAACCAAAAAGTGTGAGGCTGAGATAATCGTGCGTGAGTCCGTTGTCATAAATTACTTTCTTTCAACATAGCCGTCTCCTTGACCCATCCAGATTCATTGGACTTAACTCACTTTCTTCCTAAAACTTCAATTTAGCCCCTTGATTTTTCCTTAATTATACAATTGTACAGTTGGACACATATCAGCCCCATATCCATTTTTTTCTTTATTTCTGTCAGCTCCAGTATTTTCCTTTAGTATCACAATGGGCACAAATTTTTTTTATTGTCACATTACCCCCGGATTTGACTTAATTTAATATTTTTCAAGGAGGCTTTTGAACACACACACACGTGCGTTAATATAAAATCCACTAAATTCTCAAATAGATTCACATTACGTCCACGTATACTATCAAACTCACATACATGCAAAGAACACAAACCTTAAAACTTTCATAAGCTAATGGAGCATAAAGAGTCGAACACCAATGGAGGTAAATACAGAGGTGTACGTAAGCGAACATGGGGAAAATATGCTGCGGAGATACGTGACTCGACCAGACACGGAGTTCTTGTCTGGCTTGGTACGTTTAATACAGCTGAGGAAGCGGCTCGAGCGTACGATAGAGCTGCTTTTAGTATGAGAGGACATAGAGCCATTCTCAATTTCCCTCATGAGTATCCAATGATGAGAGATGGTACAAGTGGTGGCTGCGAGATTGCGGTGGCTTCTTTGTCGTCAGAATGTAGAGGAGGAGGCGGTGGTGAACCGAAGGAAGTGATTGAGTTTGAGTATTTAGACGATAGTTTATTGGAGGAGCTTTTAGATTATGGAGAGAGTTATAATAACCAGACTTGAAATGATGCAAACCGTTAGATCAACCGTCATGACATGACTATTAGATCATCACTACTTACTTACTTACAGTATTTTTTTTATCAACAATTAGGTCGATAAGATACGATCCATATCCTAATCCAACCCTTAAATCACCTATTTAATCTAGCAACTACGTAGAGTGGATGAATCGAACCCTAGATGTCATAGCCATTAGCTAGATCATCCTAACCTCCAGAGAATAACTCGGCGTTACAGTATTTAATGTGTGATATTTTTTTTTCTTTTGGATTTTGCGGTTTCAAATTTTAATCAATATATTTTTTCTTTAATATAGGAAGGTATTCTGTTGTTATACTATCAATTTTCCCGGGAAATTTTAAATTACTAGTTGTCTTAAGTTTTATTGTATTTTGTAAATTAGTGGCCACAAATTTAGTTGCTTTTATTATATGGTTGGGCTTGAGGTTAAGTAAATAGACTTGCCCCAATTTGTGGCTAATTATTGTAAAATTTGTATCTCAGTCTCTCGACTCGAATTTGCAGTCATGTCTTACGGTAAGGTATCATTGATCTAACTCGTTCACAAATTTATATTGGCGAGCAAGATTACTACAGAATCATCTTTCTAACAATAATTCGGAATCAGGGTCGTACTCGATTACAATATTCATTTAGATGAAATTCTTTTTTCTGGTTTATCTTTATAGTGAACTTATTATATTTACTTTTTCGAATTATGGGGTTTCTATATTGTTCAAAACAATGGCATGGGGAGTTTGATGTTGTAATAAATAATTAATTTAAGTAGTCAGTAAAAAGAGAGAAAATTCTATATCAAGAATCTTTTTAAAATTAACCTTTCTTTTAAATCGAATCTCTTCCATAAAGATGTTGAATTGGAAAGTGATGCAACTTTAAAATTTTAAATTATATTTGTGTATTCAACTTAGTTGATTAGTCGTATACAGAAAATCACTAGTCTATCTGAAAACATTCACTACATCAATTGATATTAAAACTGTTTTTTTCTTTCTTTCTGTAAGTAAAATTTGATTCTGAATGTCATGTTGATGGGATGCGTACCCATTTTCACATACGAAAGTCTGTGTGTTTCAGAGTATAGGTGACATAGAGACATAAGACAATCTAATCTACGACGATGTTCTAAATGTTGACAATGTCGATTTCATATTCAACTATTGGAAATAGAAAAATTATCATTCCTCCTTAATTTCGCACACCGATATCAGTTGATCGTCCACAGTTTCTAAAACGCTTATGATGTAATGTTTCCACTTCTCATTTAAACGGTGTACTCATTTTCTGACATCAATATATTAAGAACTGTCTGAAAGAGATTTTTCTCAACAGATTCCATATGATTAATAGTCGTCGGGTATAGATCATCAAAATATAAATATCTTTCAAAAATTTATATGAAAGTTTTGGATCTTTTCGTGGTCTTCAATCACCTAAATTCATCGAGAACATAGTAAACTAGATATGGACCTGTGGGATGCATAGGTTTGTTATTATTAAATAAAAATTAATTTTTTTGATATTTTGGAAATTTAAATGTTTGTTGGATTATTAATTTAGAGATCTAACTTTATATAATAAAATTTGGCACGTAGAAAGATTTCATTACTTACTAAATTTTGAGACCCAACTTAATTTAATAAGAGATATTAAGATTTTGACACGTGAAAAAATATTGTTGATTACTAACTTTTGAAACCCAACTTTATATAATAGGATATTGCAAAAATTTTGATCGTTGGAATCAGGACGTGGAAAAATCTTATTGATTAAGAGATATTTTAAGATATTAGATTTAACCCATTAGTATATTAACATTAAATAGTTATCATTGAGTTTATTAAAAAAATCTATATATTCTAAAAGTAGGAGTTTGTGGCCTCCTTAGCCATCCAAATCAGCAATTTTGAAATCTTCTACCAAGCTCCCATGTCAGCATAATTTTGAAATTATTCACTATTTAATTTCCACATCAGCAACTCTTCTCTTATTATGTGATTTCGTTCATCTCCTATGTAGAGCCGAATATAATATATAGATTTTTTCTCTCCCATATGTTTTTCACTGAACATTAATTCCTTTGATGTCATTCGATTAGTATGTCTCTATGGCCGTTGTGGTTATATCTCTGTATATATCCCATATTCTCTTTCCTTTCGTTCGTTATCTCTTCATCTCCCAATTGTAAATGGCCAACTCCATGAAACATATCAGTACACACTCCAAAAACAACTAGCATATGACGCCTTATTTCAAGAAATAGAAGTGCTGGTAACCTGTTTCAGCTACTTCTCAACTTTACATTTACTCATGGTGTGGTTGTCCTTATGTTTTCTAGAAATACAGTAATGTTGAGCACGTGTATTCAGCTCTCAGGAAGGTTCGTGATTTTGAATAAATTCCAGCCAAAATGATAAAGAGGTAGGAAGTTGCAACTAGGTGTAAGAACACTTCTCTTGATAATGCTCAAAAACAAATTAAAATTATGTTCTTCTTTTCAATTTATGTTTCAGTGAATCTTGTTACAACTTATATTGTTGCATCTTCTCCAAAGACAATATGTGGTTGCAAAATGGTATTCTAGCATGCACGATTGTTATTGTTTTTTACATTTCGAATGCAATTAATTTTATACCTTGTGCTACATGCAGGTCCTCGGTTTTTCTAAGAGGCAAAGGAAGAGATTCTCTCGGAAAGATCAGAATTTACTTCAAACTTTAACTAAAATGGTAGCTATTGATCGTGAGATGGTTCTTTTGTGAACGTGGGACTGCGGGTTTTGTTACAGTTTGTTTTTTCTTTTTTATTGTCACAAAGCTTAAAGTTGTTTAGTTTGAGCTTTTCCAATATTATTTCTAAGTTTTTGACTTTGGAATCATGGCTTTAGGTCGTTCTTAACTGATTTATGAAAGTCCACAAACGTGTTGTGGAAGAACAACTTTTCTGGAGTTACGACTGAAGATATAGATATAGTTACTCTCTCTGAAAGATATACGTGTAATATGATTGGAATTGTGTATCTCTCGAAAGATTACTCAAACACAGGTCATATTACCTGATTGAATTGTGTAGGAAAAATTGTGGCCCTTTGTTTCTACAGGTGCTATTTTGGTAGGTCGCAGTTTGACCACGATTTAGAAGGTAATAATAAGTATCAAGTAGAATACTCCATGCTATTTTGATTGGATTGTAGCTAAAGTAACGGGTGTTTTGAACTCAGTATTTAAGATAGCTCATCTTAGAGTAATTGATACTTTATATTTATTTAAGTATCCCAATGATAAAAAACAAAGAAGGTCTACGATTAATAATTATCACACAAAGTTTTGTTACCGTTCATACTTCTACTTCTTCTTTTTTTGGTAAAATAGTTCATACTTCTACTTTATTTGAAAAGAATCTGATGATATTATGTTTATTAGATAAAAACCGGGCGTAGCCTGGTTTAATCCCTAGTATGAATAAAAATATTAGAAAGAGACCAAGATACCAATTTATCAAAAAAAAAAAGAATCTTCTTGATTACTAACTTTTGAAACCCAATTTTATATAATAGGATTGGATTACTAACTTTGATATCTAACTTTATATAATAAGATTTAATACGTGGAAAAATCTCGTTGAATATTAAGTTTTGAAAACCAACTTTATATAATAAGCTAGTGCAAAATTTTGGATCGTTGGATTTGACACATGGAAGAATCTTGTTGATTACGAACTTTTGAAACTCAACTTCGTATAATAGCATGAATTACTAACTTTTATAACCCAACTTTATAGAATAGGATTAATAATTAACTTTTGAAACTCAACTTAATATAATATGATATAATAAGATTCGACACGTGGAAGAATCCTGTTGATTACTAATTTTTGAAACTCGACTTTATATAATAAGGTACTGCAAAATTTTGGATTGTTGGATTCGACAAGTGAAAGAATCTTGTTGATTACTAACTTTTGAAACTCAACTTTATATAATACGATTGGGTTACTAACTTTGAGATCTAACTTTATATACTAATATTCGACACGTGGAAGTATCATGTTGATTACTAACTTTTGAAACCCAAGTTTATTAAATAGGATACCACAATATTTTGGATCATTGGTTATGACATTTGGAAGAATATTGTGATTACTAACTTTTGAAACTCAACTTTATATAATAGGATTAGTAACTTTTGAAACCCAACTTTATATAATACGATACTGCAACATTTTGGATCATTGGATTTTATACGTGGAATAATTTTTGTTGATTACTAAGTTTTGAAACCCAAGTTTATATAATAGGATTAGGCCTTAATTTTATCTTCTTCTTTTTTTAAATTATACATACAAAAATAATTTTAAATCGTTGGATTTGACACGTGGAATAATTCTGTTAATGAGTAACTTTGAAACATTATACTTTATATAATAAGATTTTATTTTATTTTTTTAATAACATATAAATACAAAATAATTTTTGATCGTTGGTTTTGACACGTGGAACAATCCAGTTGATTAATAACTTTTGAAACCCAACTTTATATAGTAGGATTCTTTTTTTTTATTAGGATTATCTATATAAATAAATATTATTAATAGAAATGTATATCAAAATTATCTTCAATTAGGATATTTAGCTAAGATTATTAACATATTTGCAGATTTTTGCAAATTCGATTTTTTATATGGTTATTGGATTTGACATGTGCAATAATCCTGTTAATTACTAAGTTTGATAAACCTTACTTTATATAATAAGATTTACAATATTAGTTACTAAACAGCAAAAAATATATAAACTTTTATAGATTTGAAACATAAACATTCATAAACTTTACATTTACTTTTACAAAAACTACAAATATAATCCAACTAATAACAATCAAGCCAATAAAAGTGTCAAAGGTTTGTTGAATTTCTGCTTAAGAATTATAAGCAATGAGGCTAATCACACAAACATTAGCTATTTCTCTTAGTTTTGACATGTAAATTAAACTAAACTTGAAAACTTAAATATAATGAAGCAATTCTATCATATATGTATATATATCAAAGAATAAACAATCGAATCCATCTAATAATGAAAGCTGGTATAGCTACTTATATTCATATAGCATGGAAACTCAAAGTACGCATTAATTAATTATCTTACAGTTTATGATCGTGGCATGTTACAAAAACTCCAAATAAAGTACTAAATAAAGCTACCTGCACATGCTCATAATGCACTTAGCTAGGTAGTGTGCCACATAAAATAACAAAAACAAAACTAATTTCGTCTCTTCCTTTCTTCTGAATCCAAAAGTTCTTCCAGAACTCTGTCATCCAAACACTCAAACTCGAAAACTTCTCTCTGGTTTTGTCGATTCGCACCCATAGAAGTTGAAGCTGAAGACGAAGCAGAAGAAAATGAACCATAAGGAGGTCGTAGCGAGTAATCATCCATACGGGAATAATACTCATTAGGGAAGTTAAGTATAGCTAAATGACCCCTAAGGTTAAAGGCGGCTCGATCATAAGCTCGTGCTGCATCTTCAGCTGTCTCAAATGTCCCAAGCCAAAGACGTGCACCGTTCCTTGAAGGATCTCGAATCTCTGCTGCAAATTTGCCCCAAGGTCTTCTTCTTACGCCTCGGAAACGAGCTTGTTTGTCATCTTGTAATTGGCTATTGTTGTTCCTTCTGTTTGAGCCCTCCATTAACTTTGGTTGTTCAATATTGGTTTGCTTTATAAGAACTTAGTCAGCAATGTTATCTGTAATATGATGCATTGTAATGCGTATCTTTATATATACAAAGTTTGGAATTTCTCCGAGTCAGATTCGACGTTCGTTTTCATGTGACTTGACGATTCTTGGGGTTGACTGTTCAATTTTCCTTATATACCCTTTTATATTTAGTTATTATTTTTGTTCATTTAATGCAATAATATTATAGTTTTGTCTTTCAGGAAGGTTCCACTTCCATCTGTTGCATAAATCCATATTTGGCCATCTTTACACAATTTAACTTTTTCCTAAAATTATATATATGTAACTAATATTTTGATTAGTCTTTGACTCTAGACTGACCTAAATTATAACTTATTGAAACAGTCGTGATATCGATATTTAGCATATATAGAGATCCTGGTTCTATAAAACAGAAGACGAAGCATTATTCAACCAAAGTAAGAACCTTTTTGTCCAATATGTAACTCTTACGCATTCGATGACGACATATATATTTAGTTATTTATTTCGGTCAGATGATATTTACCTAAAAGTTAAAAATTAGTGAAAGTAAAGATGATCGTTTAAGAAAAAAAGAATAACTTTTTTTTGTCAACTAAAAGAAAAGGAAAACACGTACTAAAATTCTATTAAACAGTATACATATAAAGCATAATTCTTGCAAATGTATAACAGTACAACATATATAGTTTCTTTATTTTTTTGTCAAACTACAACATATACAGTTATGTTCATATATTTGTATTTTAGTTGCTACAAAAAATATCTCACCTTCAGTTTTACTGTATAAGATGATTCAAAGGATTTTTTTCCTGCTAGAAGTATACTTAAGATGAATCAACAATGGTGTCTTTATGATTTGTGTCCAACTTTTTTGAACTCCACTGTAATATCTGATACAGCTCATGGCTGATAATGCAATTATGATTTGACGCACAAAAAAAAGAATCTATTTTTCGTTTCATTAATTTACAGGGTATCTTAGGAAAGTTTAAATTGATCTGATTTATATTACGATTTGAGTTTGTAATATACATATTGTCATTACTTGAATTATTCTTTATTCAAAACGAAATTATGTTTGTAACCTAGAATAAAATATATATGTTTATATAGCCACTGAGCTGTTTTTCAAACGTCTAACCAAAGTTTGTTTTTGTTACGGAAAACCAATTGTCCATCTCATTTTCTTGTTCTTATGTCTCATATTTTTCCTGGTACATTTGTCGTTCTAAAAATTGGGCTAGGTAGCTGCCTAGGCATTAGGCAGAGTCCAGGCTAATTTTAATGTACTTGAACCGATTAGACGGACACTATATAGTTAGATGGTTAAAGTGGTGATTGCAAAGCTGAGGTGGTGTAGATGACCATATTTCTTTTTTGAAAAAAAAATCCATACAAATTTAATTTTAAGAAATAATAACATTCTTTTGTCAGTTTAACCTAAAAATGGATGATGTTAAAATATATCAATTATTTGTTTTTTAAATTTTTAAATTTTTTTAATTAATTTTAAATCATGTGATTCATATTATTTTCTATTTATACTATTTATACGTTGTTTATTTTATATAAAATGTTAATTATTTTGAAACTGCCTAAACCGTCTAGATCGCGTAAGTCCCAACTAAGCTCTCTGAGCGTTAATGGAAGGTCACTATCCGCTTAGCGCCTAGTATTTTTCTTTTGAATACTCATATATATGTATATAAATATTGCAAGCTGGAACTATCAAGGGTTGGAGAATCCCTTGACAGTCCGTCATCTCAGAGATATTCGTTTAAAATGGTTCCCTGATTTCTTTTTCCTCTCTAAGACTAGAAACCCGGACAGCCTGGTGCTTAAAATCTTCAACTGGATGGGTTACGATGACAACTTCATTGTTCCACCACAAGAGGGTAGTGGTGGAGGACTTGCCCTCTTCTGGAAATCTGATATAAAAGTGGAAATCATATCAAACTGCCCCAATTTTATTGACACAAAAAAGTCCAAGCAACTGGAAAATCCTTTCATGTTACCTTTATCTATGGTGAACCTGACCCTACGAAAAGAATACTAAACTGGGAGAAATTAAAGGTGTCGATGGGAGATAGAAGCAAAGCCTTGCTGGTCATCAGAGATTTCAACGAGATTCTATGCAACTTAGAGAAGGTTGGTGGACCTCCTCGGAGTGAAGCGTCCTTTGCAAACTTCAGAGATTTTGTAACGGAGAATGACCTATATGACCTACCATATAAAGGAGATTGCTTATCATGGAGAGGGTATAGGCACTCACACTTCATCAGATCAAGAATATATAGAGCTATGGCTAAAAGTGCATGGTCTGATTGCTTCCCTTAAGCCTATAGTGAGTACCTGAATTTTGAAGGTTCTGATCACCGACCAATTATCGCTCACTTAGCACACACGAACCAGAAGAGGAAAAGCCTTTTCAGATTTGACAGGAGCCTAGAGCAAAACGAGGAGGTCAAACAGCTGATCCGAAAAGTCTGGGATGAAAACAAATAGTTATCCATAAGTGCAAAAATAACAAAGAGCAAAAATAACATCATCAGCTGGAAAAAAGAGCAAAGAGATTCAAATCAAAAGTAGAGGCTAAAAAGAAAAAACTGAACAAGCTTATGTCCAATCCGCAAGACAAAGAATCAGAAATCCAATCCCTTAACATGGAGCTGAAAGAGGCTTACAGATTAGAAGAGGCTTTCTGGATGCAAAGAAGCAGACAACTCTGACTCTAATTAGGAGAGAAGAATTCAGGATATTTCCATGCTGTCACAAAGAAAAGAAAGGCAATTAATCGATTTAATGTGATAGAAGATATGAATGGTAACCGTTTCAATAAGGAAAAAGATATCACAAAGGTCTTAGAAGACTATTTCAACAACTTGTTTTCATCCCAATCCAGCGTGAATCAGAGCATCATTGAGAAGGCTTTGCAACCAAAAATTACTGAGAGTATGAATGTAAAGCTAATTGCCAAACCAAGCTCCTTAGAGATCAAAGAAGCTCTGTTTGCAATTCATCCTGAAAAAGCACTGAGACCTGATGTTTTTGCTGCTAAATTCTTCCAAGAGAATTGGCAAGTTATGGGACCTGCCCTAATAAAAAAAATCCAAAACATATTCACAGTCAATACGTTTCCTGAGGACCTGAATAAGACTCACATTCGGCTAATACCAAAGAAGCAAAACCCGAAATCTACTCCTGATTACAAACCAATCGCCCTCTGTAATGTGTACCTGAAAAGTGTACAAACAAAATCTTCTCAAAACTGCCCTCAAAACGACTCAAACCATGACTTAAACAGCTTATCCCAGAAAGCCAATCAGCCTTTATACCAGGAAGATCTATTTCAGATAATGTCCTTGTAAATTATGAGATGCATCACTTACTAAAAACATCAAAAGCAAGAGTCAAAACCGTGATGGCTGTAAAGACATATATGTGTAAAGCCTACGATATGGTGGAATGGGATTTTCTAAATCGAGTCATGGAAAGGTTAGGTTTCCACCCAATTTGGAGAGGTTGGATTATGCAATGTATCAGTACTTTTACTTACACGTTTCTCATAAACGGAGCTTCAATGGGTCAAGTTGATACACAGTTTTAACCTTATATTCCTACTGCAAGTGCACAGCAAATCGAGTAGTACTCTAGGGGTCGAATCCACGAAGACCAAGCTATTACACTATCAATTCTGAAACCAAATTAGAGCTAAGATGAAACTTAAGATTGTAAAAAAACTCAAGGGCAAATAGAAACTAAATAATATGAAATCAATAACTAAAAACACCAAGCTTAGAGAATTCATCAGGAAAGTAAGGAAATTGAACTAGGGAACTATTCAGGAAACAATTTAAAGAGCAATCTCGACTCAAATATAATATTATAACCAATCCACTGTCGTGGTATCAATCACTATATCTAACAACCTAGAAATCCTAACTATCGTTGGTTCTAGAGATGAAGCTATGCATTAATGAACGAGTTTGATAAGTCCATAATCAACCTTGACATCAACTTTCGCGGTCAAGGATTGATTGTTCACCTAAGGAGAATCTAATTTCTAATAAGCTTTTGGAATGTTAAGTAATTTGGAATCATAAACTAGTTAGCTACTCTTGCCTAAGCATTAAGATTATCCTTAAATGAAGAACACATCAAGCAATACCTATTTGTCCCTCATTCAATCATTCCCTACCAATCCTAGAAAACCCTAAACTTGATTTGAGAACTACTCAGACATAATTGAGAAACATAAATTCAAAGACATCATGGGAAGCATGAAAATTAATTGCAATTAAAGATAAGGTTTAGAAATCTTCTCCAATTGTATAGAGATTCGAAATCCTCCTCTCAAACTCTAAGAACAAGGTATAATAACGTAAAAATGTAAAAAGTGTCTATAAGAAAACGAGTTTAATCTAATTTATATCATTAAACCGAGTTGGTAGAAAAATAAGGAAATTCAAATTTGGGCTTCGCAATATCGATGATTGATCGATCAAAATAATGATCAATCGATCAGTTTTTCTTTGGTCGATCAATAAGGCATCAGGTCGATCTCAAGGTCGAGCGCTCTTTCTTCAAATTGTTGATCGATCGATCACAATGCACGAGGTCGATCAAATGGTCGAGCACATAAATCTAGAGATGAGATGATCGATCGATCTAGTTATGTTAAATTGATCAAATGGTCGAGCGCATACTCCTAGCCGATGATGGTGATCGATCGATCAAGTGATTCTGCCAGAAATCTTCCAATTTAGCTTTTATCCTGCTACGCGCACAATATCTAGATTATCCTTGTATTATACCTGTAAAGACTCTAAAAACATATGAATTAGTGAGCTAAAAACAGATAAAAATGAGATATATCACAAGTCATCCCCCACATAGGCATCCGACAGGGAGATCCAATCTCTCAGCGAGAAAGTTCTCTAAAAGGCTTCAAAGTGGCAAGAAAAATTCCTAGGTTGAACCATCTGCTTTTTGCCGACGACACTATGCTTTTCTGCAAAATAGATAAACATAGCTGTAATACATTAAAGAAAGTCTTGGAAGAGTATGAATCGGTTTCAGGCCAAACCATAAATAAGCAGAAATTTGACATCATCTTTTCTAGGAAAATGATATCTTACGTAAAGACAGAGTCAAAGATAGCCTGGGAATTCAAAATACAAATGGTCTGGGAAAGTACCTTGGGCTACCTGAGAATTTTGGAAGGAAGAAAAAGAACCTTTTTAACTCGATCCTTGAAAGAATTAGGCTCAAGACCATTGACTGGGCATCAAAGTTCCTATCAACTGCCGAAAAAACAATAATGCTTCAGTTTGTGCTTTCTTCCATTCCGACCTACACACTGTCACATTTCAAAATCCCAATCAGTTTTTTCAAGAAAATCCAGTCCCTATTTATCAGATTCTGGTGGGACTCAAATCCAGACAAAAGGAAGATGTCCTGGATATCGTGGAAGAACATAACGAAGAGTAAACAAGCAGGAGGACTGGGATTTAGAGAGATTAAAACTTTTAATGAAGCCCTGCTTGCAAAATTCAGCTGGAAAATTCTCATAAAGCCGGACTGTTTACTCGCCAAAGTGATGCTTGGGAAGTATGCTCACCAATCCTTCTTCTTGGAATGTACACTGCCTCAAAACTCATCTCACGGGTGGAAAGGGATCCATATAGGAAAAGAGCTTTTAAAGAAAAATTTAGGACGAATGATAGGAGATGGAGCTTCAATGAGAATTTGGAAAGATCCCTGGATCTCAACCCAATCCCAAACCATGATTTTTCGGATCTGCAAAGGAGAACCAAGATGATATGTTTAGTTAAAGAGCTCATATTACCTTAGACTAGAGAATGGAATATTAGGAAAATCCGTGAGGTCTTCCCTGAGCTAGAAACCCAAATCCTTCGATTAAAGCCAAGTATTTATGGAGAAAAGGACAAATATTGCTGGTTGTCTACTCCTAATGGACTATATTCAGCCAAGTCAAGATACCATAGTAAGATATTGGAGAAGACAAGCTTACCCTAGATACGAACGCGTCACCCTAGGTGGATTGGAAGAAAGATGTTTGGTCCTCCAAGTGCTCACCGAAAATTAAAACCTTCATATGGAAGCTCTTGAATAATGCACTACCCACTGGCGAGAGATTACAATCAAGAGGGATAGTTGAACAAGGATCGTGCAAGAGATGTAACCAACCGGAATCTCTTAACCATATCTTCTTGCACTGCGATTTTACCCAAAAAATTTGGAGAAGTGTGCCACTTAAATCACAGATTTATCCATATCTAATCCAAAATGTTCAGAATTTGATCAAAGAAGGGAATCGTGCTATTCCCTTACCTCCTTGGACAATTTGGACAGCAAGAAACAAAGCCTGCTTCACCTCGACCCTGCTTTCCCCTAGAAGAAACCTTAACAAAAGCTTTATCCTCTGCAAGGGAATGGTAACAAGCTCAAGAATCTTTCCCTATCCAATCGAAGCCACCTAATTTCCAAAACCAAGGTTGTTTATTCACTATCAGATTAACCATATCCACTGATGCTGCTTGGAACCGAGAATCGAAAATTGCTGGTTTAGTAGGGATATTTATGGATCGAGCTATAAACTTGAAGATGCAAAAGACAAAGAAAATACCACATGTGGGCTCACCATTAATGGTTGAAGCACTAGCGGTAAAGATGTCCCTGGAAGAAGCAACAGCTCAAAACTTCGATCACATCAAGCTGCAATCAGATTCTCAAATCCTAATCCAAGTCATAACCAGGTGAGAAGCTCCAAAAGACATATATAGAGTTATCGAAGACCTTTAAAAGCATTATGCTAATTTTAATTTTATCTCTTTGGTGGAAGTAACATTAATGATGTTGATGTGCTGGCAAAGTGGGCTTTAATATGAGGTACCATTTGAACCAATGGTTTTTAGAATCTGATTGGCAACAGCTTTCATTGCTCTAGAAAGCTACTTTTTAGTTTTGAAATGTTTTCATTTGTAGAAAGGCAAGAACCTTTAGCCAAAATTTATGAGCTTTACAAAAATATATTCTTCCTACAACAAAAAATTCTTTATTCAAAATATCTATAAAAAAAAAACTATAGCCAAAAAACTTACAACCTAAATACTACCGTGAAAAACTCAAAGGATAATATCCCGTTAGTTTCAATTCAGATCTTTGACTATTTAAATTTATAAATCTTTGTTTCTCAAAAATATTATTCTATTGTTTTTTTATGGAACTGATTAGTCTATTGGTTTTTGGGTTGATTATTTTTTACTCCGTAATTATTTTGAAATTTTGTTTCCTTTTGTTACTAAGTAAAACAAATGAAGTGTTATTACTACTTAAACCAATTAATGGTACTTACCGAGTTGCTCTCAGTTTGGTGGTTAGGATGATCCAGCTTATGACTTGGTACCAGAGTTTGATTCTTACCCGCTGCATTATGGTAACTTAAAAAAAAGAATTTTTGGGGTAGATTTTAAGTTATGGATCAAGTTTTGTAGATCAAATATTGACAAAAAAAAAAAACAACTAATGGTACTTTATTAATTAAAAGAAGAACGTCACCAGACCGAATGAAGATTGAGGACCTCAAAAATGCCGATCAGGATCATTTAAAATCATTATTGTTCTGTATTTGCATGTCTTTTGTATGGTTAATTTTATTTTATTTTTTATTTTTTTGCTTATTTTGTGAAAGTTTATGAATTCCTCGTGTTTAGATTTCATCTCTTTCTGACAAAAAAAAATAATCTTATGTAGTATTTGTTTAATTTTATTATATAACCGAGAGAATATCAAACTTAAACCGAGATTTATCCTCGTATTTCATAGTCATAGAAATCCATGATAGCCACCAAAAATGGTTTTTGTAACATATCCTTTTGATGTTTTTAGTTAAATCATTTTATAACACCAACAAATAGAGTATATTAAATCAACAAATGGGTGTAAGCTAGTTAAAAAGAATCACCATGAATCTTGAGGATCAAGGTTCAAAACCCCACAATACATTTGTAATAGCTTTATATCTGTAAATGTCAGTTCAATGTTTATATGTCTGATTATGTTTGCATTTTCTTTACCTTATATGTATGAGATGTCACTTTTTTCATAATCTTTTTAATTAGGGATGGGATTCTGATTTGCCAAAATAGGAATATTATATTTTGTTCCAACTTTACAGTTGATGTTACACGAGTTCTGATTCCGAAGCTATCTTTTATTACTTTGAATGTTTATGTTTTCCGAAATTTCATTTTCTGGACTGGATGTAAAACGAAATAATATCGGCCACTTGCCAACTAATTTAACATGCACATACAATTATCAATAAATAATGTGAATTGTGATATATCCCAATAAATAAAGATTATATTGGTGCACGTACAATTATTCCAAAAACTTTTATTTCGATTCCAAGACTGAGAAAAAGTTATATACCCTAAAATCCTCTAAGCATGGACAGCAAGTTTACATCAATATTAAATAAACTCTACGAACTATTTATAGAAGATAGATTCGAGAGTTTAGTTAAATAGTCAAATCGTTTTTGTTAACTAAATGGTCAAATCTTATTTGATAACTTCTAATAATTGTTTAGTCAAATGCATGTTCCAAAAGAGAATTATGATCATTAATATCAAATTACTTTTTACAATATCATATTCCATACACATGACTCAGATGTTTGCAATTTGGTCGATGTGGACCGTCAAGTGTCGATCTTTAGAAGAGATTACCATTAACATATAATATAAAGTTAATACTGGTCAAACGATACCATTATCTATAATTTTTTTACTTTAGACTCGATTCTTTTGACAAGGAAACGAAATGTCTTCTTCTTAACCCAAATTAAAAGAAAAAACTGAAAGGATATCTTTTCCAGCATATCTTTTGATTTAAAAAAACATCAGGTCAAACTAGTTTGAAATGTCTTCGAGAATTCCACCAATCTTAATCTAAGATCCTATGTTTCAAGATATTGCAAATCTGTAAAAGCTATATACGTTTTTTTTTTGAGAAAAGCTATATATATATATATATATATGTTTGTGTTGACAAAAAAGACAGAAAAACAACAAATTATATTTTTTTTGATAAAAAAAAAACTATATTTGTAGCTTGGAATGAGTATATATTGTTTTATATGCATAGTTATATACTTATATTGTTTTATAGGTTGGTCTATATTTTATTATTATTATAATCAAGTCGTAGATAATGTTATCTATTTAAAATATTTCTTTGTTTAAATTGTTGAATACATAGAATATGTTTAGCAAACCCTGCGATAATGAAGAAATAATATATATATATATATCAATATATGTATGTATGTATTCAGATATACATGTTATATCTTAATGGTCATCTTGCAGCGATGGTTATCAACTAAATCAAACAACCGACCATAATCTGTTATTATTCGAATTTTCAAGTCTTATACTATTTTTTAACTCACGCAAAAACCTCGTCTTTTTGGGATAAAGTAATGAGTGGACTAACAAAATACCATGACGTTGAAAAATTAGGAAACCAATTGACATCTTTGGGACAAGAGTGGTTGGGTCTGTGGACCAGACATTAGCAATTGAAGAAACCGTTCTTTAATTGTAATAGTTATTGTTGTTTGTTTATATCGCCAAAATACTAAGAATGGGCCTGGGAATGGGCTAGGGCCCATTTTTCTTTGTCTCTATAAAAGTTACCACTCACTTTTCCAAATATTATTGAAAGAGGGTTACTATCACTTTTCCAAATGGGATGTTTTATGCTCAAGTTTGAAATATTTTCTTTATTTTCATGCAAATGTCTACTTCACTTGGAATCTATGTAATATTTTTATTTATAAATCTTTAGTATTGTGCTCTTAATCTAGTTTTAAACCTTTGTAATTTAACATATAAATCTGATTTCTGAACATTATTTTGTTATAAATCCAAATGGACAATATATACGAACTTTGTGAAAATTCGCCACTATACAAAACGAATTCGTGATATGACTGATTAAATATAATATATACGATAATATGACTATATTTTTGTTCAAGAAAAATAGCTTTTATAACAACAAAAAAATATAAAATATGACCACGTACGATGAACGTGTAGCTATCGCCTTACGCCTAACACCTTAGTCAAAATTGAATGCTTATTGCACTTTGTTTTCTTTCGTATTTGATTTGACTAATACTCTTTTTTATTTCCTTCATTCTTTAGCTTTATATACACTTTTTTACCGTTCACTAAGACGTTCTTAATTAGCTTCCTTTACCAAGATGAAATTTCATATTTTAATAGATTAGAGCATAGTTAATGACGTGATATCGATATCTGTCGGCTCCTAATTGCCAACATTATGATTTTTTTTTTTAAGCTATTTTATCTAGACTTCTACTGTTAAAGATAGTGAAATTTAGTTTTAAGAAAATAAATAAATCTTATTCATTTTCATAATACTTTTTTTCTTCTCTAGTACTGTGATTATAAAAGCTTCTTTATGGGTAATTATCTTTGGTCAAATGGTTAAGTGTCACATGTACGATTTTCTCACCTGAATTCGATTCCAAGAAATTGCGTTTGCTCAAACATAATATAGTTAGAGGTTTTGTCCATCAAATAAATAAATAAAAAAACAAAATTGGTGTTCAACTTGTGGGTTGTGGCGACGGGATTCATCATTTATTGTTGTCAATACTGAAAGTTAATGTAGTCAATATTCGTTTTGGTTCATATAATTAGTATTCAATGTTTCATGCTTGAAGCTTAAAATAAAGCCAAAACCTTTGAACACGTGCGGGATATCAAATGAATCAGCGTGTGACTTATTTTAGAAAGCATTCAATAAAAGAACAAATCATTTGTATATTGTTGAGTCAGGATCCATGTGATAATGTGTAGTGTTCTCTTTTTTTGGTAAATTCTTTTTTCTTCTTTACGCTATTTAATTTATAACACAACTATTAGGAAAGAAAACAAAATTATAACTAAAAAAGAAGTATTATCATAACTTTGTTTTTGCAGTTATTATATTTTACCTTTCCTAAAAAAAAAAATTTCTCCTCTCTGTTTTTTAAATGAGATGAACAAATATAATTAGTATTAAAAAAGAGTGTAATAAAGATATACATATATATATATATATATTGTAACAATATTAGATCTATAGTCAAATTCCTTATAATATTAAGTAGGGCAAATGTTACTTTATAGAATTGAATACATATGCATAATATAAAAAATGTGACATTTAACCACTTGATCAAAAATATTTTTTTGTAAAAATTATACGTTTAAAATGAAAAGGATTTTAGATGATTATTTTAAAAAAATCTAAAACTAAGAAAGAGAAATTTATATTGTCAAAGCTAATTGGGAAGGTATATAGTTTACTATTTAAATTTGAGTGAACTTACCAAAAGAGATAAAAACGAAAAAAAATCGCCCTTACATAGTCACATTAGGAGGTGTGATGTTTCTAGGATGAGACTTAAGCCAAGAGTATGAAGGTGAAAGTTAGTCCAAGTAGTGATCGACTTGTAAATGTTTTTCCATTGATGTGAATTGATAACAATAGCTCACATTTGGTGGAATATGCAAAATTTCATATAAGTTGTAGGAGTGCATTCTGTATATGTCCAAAAATCACATATTTGAATCCACTAAATAAAAGGTTTTTTTTGTAAAAAAAAAGCTCACATCAATATGATAAACAATATATCAGTTCAAAGTTTTTGCTATGAGTAATGTATGTGACTGTAAATATTCTTTTAAAATAACCATGAATATTATATTATATTTTATATGTAATTCCATATGATTAACTTATATTATCAGAGATAAAATGTAAAATTATAAAACTGACAATTAAGGAATATAACAAAAAAAAAGGAAAAAGAGAAACTAGTAAAATGAAAGAAATAGCACATGAACTATTTTTTCTTTTATATTTTGGATTTGAAATAGACATTGAAAGCAAAATAAGACAGATAATCTTTAAAAAACATGAGATGGCTTGAAGTTATTTGTTAGTTTGGGTTTCAAGGGGGCATGTATCTTGACTCCTTCCAACCAAACATTTTTCTTTTTACTCCTTCGCTTTTTATCTTTTGTCATAAGATTAATAATAATTAATAATAGCCTCCTAAGATTATAGGTTAATGATTTGATATTCATGTAATCATATTTGCAACTCTAAAACATAGAATAATTGCTACTTGTGTTTATCCAGCAGTAATTTTGGATTATGCCTTAATCATTTTCACATCGATCTTTTGTTATTTCTTCTATTTGTGGACTATGAATCCCCACTTTTTTTTTTTTTTAAACTCATTAGTAATTGAAAATCAGATTAATATATGGACTTTACCACATGTATATTTTGTAATTAGAAGACTAGAAAATATATTTTACACGTTAAAATTTTTTAAGGCAGAATGATTTTTACTATATAATAAGTCATCATTATATTTTGGTCTAGATTCAGTTTGACTTGAATGTGTTATGTAGTTTTATTTTTTTTGTTAAAAAGCTTTTTATTATCTGTTATGTAGGTTGATAAGAAGTATGATATATATACAAACAATACAAATACTTGGTCGCCACACCATACTACTATTGTAGCATTTTTCAAGCTTTCATAAATATTGGAAGATGCTACAAATTATAATTCGTTCTTTCCATGTATGTACGTTCATCTTTTACGTTTCATCTTCGTTTTTTGTTAACCAAGTAATCTTTCATTATATAACATCATTAATCTGAAAAAGATGAGATTTGTTTGCAAATACGTAATCTTGAGATAGTCGTCAAACATTATGGAATAAAAAATCCGTTTTGATATTTAAACAACAAAAAATAAGAAAAAAAGAATACATGAAACAAACTCCTTGTGACCAAAAAACAAAAACCCCTAAAAGGTTCGAACTTTTTTTTTCAATAACTGCGAAATTCGAATTGAAATTTTAGTTTCTGTAGATTTGGAGACGGCTTTTAGATATTTCTTTTGGAAATATTTATATTTCCCACCCCACACAAGTTGATACTCGAACGAGTGGCCTCTAAGGTCCCTCCTACTTGGGGTATTGTTAGTAGAACTAGCTCATCTAGGTATAAATGTTCGAAATTTTTCAGAAAACAAAAAAACCTGGTAAGTCTTGAAGAAAAACCATATATTTTGTTACAATAATAATCTGATTTTTTTAAAACCACATCTAGAAAGTTTGATTTTTATTGAAATGATTTGAGACTGAAACTCAAAAGTATAAATACAACAAAGTGTTGAAATAGAGGAAAATAAATGTCAATAAGTCATAATGTTAAAATCTTGGGGGTGATATCATGTGAAACCAATAGCCAATGATATTTAACATTTATGTTAAATTACATCTACATTTTCTAACTCATTTGTATCTTGTAGTATATTTATATATCACCTTCAACCAAATATGGATGCAATAGTGCCAAAAAATATGGATGAATCATGTGACTATAAGAGGAAATGATACATCTAACCTAAAATGTTCATTCATTTGAACATTAAAAATCAACCTTTATAATGTGAAGAGTATACCAGAATATATAGACACATTTTCTGAGATATATATCAAAATTAATAATACAAAACAGCAAAACCACTAATAGTGGTTTTAACGGTACACAAACGATCATATATCACGACAGATTAAAGAGAACAAATTTTCTTTGCTCGAATCTTCGACGAAGCAACATAAATAAATGTTCATTAGAGTTCAATTAAAATTCTAAAATCCCATTTCACCCTTTTATTACATGAGATATCGATTTCACTCAGACAGTGAAATATCATGTCTATTTTTGACATTTTCACTTACACACTCACATTTTTTTCTTCCTATTTATAGACCTCGTCAATCCACTAACGATCCGTTAACCGAAAACACAGCACTCACACCAAAACAGAGCTTTTTCTCTTCATGGATCCATCTTTTATTCAGTCACCGTTCTCCGGTTTCTCTCCGGAATATTCTTTCGGATCTTCACCGGAATCTTTCTCTTCTTCTTCTTCCAACAATTACTCTCTTCCCTTTAACGAAAACGATTCAGAAGAAATGCTTCTTTACGGTATGATCCAACAAAACCTCATCAAATCAGACCTTCCGATCAAAACCGAAAGCTCGACAAAATCAGAGAAGTCTTACAGAGGCGTAAGAAGACGTCCATGGGGAAAATTCGCGGCGGAGATAAGAGATTCGACTCGAAACGGTATTCGAGTTTGGCTCGGGACGTTCGAAAGCGCTGAAGAAGCAGCTTTAGCTTATGATCAAGCAGCTTTCTCGATGAGAGGATCATCGGCGATTCTTAACTTTCCGGCAGAGAGAGTTCAAGAGTCGTTATCGGAGATTAAGTATAGCTACGAAGAAGGTTGTTCTCCGGTTGTAGCATTGAAGAGGAAACACTCGATGAGACGAAGAATGACCAATAGGAAGACGAAGGACAACGACTTTGATCACAGCTCTGTGAAAATAGATAATGTCGTCGTCCTTGAGGATTTGGGAGAACAGTATCTTGAGGATCTTTTGGGTTCTTCTGAAAATAGTGGGGCTTGGTGAAAAAACTAGGATTTTTCTTAGGGGCCATTAAATTTTTAGTGGTGATCAATTTAGTCCCGATTATGTTTCTTCTTTATTGTAATTTTGCACTAGTATTTGATTCCCATGGAGAATTATCGAAAAATAGTTGGTATTTATTTTAAAAATACTTGACTTTTTTAATTCAACGTTTAGTGTAAGTAAAAGTCTTGGTCTCCTATTCAAGTAGTGACAAAACTCTCACTTTTTTATTTTTTAATACTGTTACAAAACTCGTTTTTAATATGTGAAATTAAGTTCTCAAACATGTTTGATTAAAGTAAGCATAAATAAAAGGCTTCTAATTTATTTTATTTTACAAATTAAATTTATTATTAATGAGAAATTTATACAAAGTCTTCAAAGAGTTCAAGATGGTATACAAAGGTTTTTTTGTGTGTGTTTTTTTGCAATATAAAAGAAAACTTATGTATTTAGGAGCGACCTATGATTTTATATTTTTGTAATCAGGAGCGATCTAAATGGCTAAATTTAATAATTACTCTAGTTTGAAGTGCTAATTTTGAATAGACCATAACTTGAAAAAGATGGTCAGGCATCTAATGAAAATCGTGACTTGACTTCCCTGCGATTAGCTGGCAGCTTTTAGAATTTTGTGCATTTTTCCAATTATTTAAATTTCTGAATTAAGGAAGCCATGGACTAGATTCTCCTGTTAGATTTAAAATGGTATTTATCCAATTATAATTGAGCAAAAAAAAATGATTTAACCTAAAATTAATTTTATTTCGAATTGAGATGCTTCTTTATCAAGTAAATTTTTTTTGGACAAACGTTTTAGAAAAAAGTAGTCACATGATTCTTTTGGTAGGTGAGGCCACACGTACGCTCTGTCATTGCTTTTGGAGTTGCTTGCGTATGAGTCTTCGTAATATATATATACAATATATTAAAAAAAATTCTAGAACTACTAAAGGCTATTATATTCAAAGATATTAATGTAAACTTTTGACTAAACAAATACTACTAACTATGATTAAGAAAACTTTTATACAGCAATAATAATATTTTCTATTAATAATTATATATAGGTTATTGAAAAAAATATCGATTTGATGAAGTCTATATATATATATATATATTAGTTTGTAGTTTTTTTTTAATATTGGATCGACAAGACCCGATTCATAGACTAAAATCTACTCTTAAAATTTTTTTTTAAGCTATCATAATGCAGCGGGTCGGAATCAAATCCTGTGTCGAGTTATTAGCTGAATCATCCTAATCATCAGAGTGAAAGCAACTCGGCAATTAGAGAAGTTTAAAGATTTATGTAAATATATAAATTATCATTCTTAAATCTATTATTGACTTATATTGTTAAAAAATTTTGGTATCTCACTCATAGAGATTGATATATAAAAGAGTACATGAAGATTACCAACAAAAAAAAAAAGAGTACATGAAACATCAAATAAGCATTGGAAAGTGTATACAAATTTGATCTAAGCACGTGTGAAATTAAAGGAACGTCGGCGAATCAAAGAAGAAAACAGAATAAGATTATTTCTTTTTTACATTGGTGGGCCAAATTGTTAATAGATTATTGTACGATATAAATATAAAAGCATATATTAAAATAATATAATAATAAATAAATATAGTGAAAAAGGCATAATACATGAAAAATACTCTGAACTATTACTGTACATCTACTATAATGCTGACGTGGTTTGATAGCTTATCCATTATCCATAATGGTTAACTGAATTTGGTCAAGAAAGACAAGAAATTAAAGTATTTTACAAAATCTCATTCGCGTGAGGAATAAACAATTAATATTAATATGAAGCAAAAAAACAATTTATATTAGTATATTTTATGTACTCCATATAAAACGGACCTGGTCCGATTATTTTCGTTTAAACAATTAATAGTGACGAATTTGTTATATAATAGTTCCTGATATAATTTTTTATTACTAAAACTCGTTTGAAGTTTTTGAGTTACAATCATTATATACGTCTTACTATAATCTAATATGTTATCTAATATATTTGGATTTGACCAACTACATGTTCAATAACTTGTTATGCATTATCACACTTAACACAACTTTTTCTTTTTGATAAAAACTTAACAACACAAGTTAAGATTATTGTATAAAATTATCGACAAATAATGAATGTGGAAAACATCCATTGCGGTATTACTATTGGCTTCTATGTAAATGATCGAATGTTTTCATAAGTTTTCGTTAGTTCATTTTTTTTCTGAAGCAAAATATATGTTATAATTATTAAGAATTATATTACGAACAAAAAAAAAATTAAATGCCAATATTTTTGGTCATTATTGATAGTGACTGCAAATCAAAACATGAGATTTATTTTTCTTCAACGAATGGTATGGTTTTTTTTTTTTTTTTTTGGATAAAATGGTATGTTATGAAAAATGTTCATAAAACATGCTTTGCTTTGTAAATCTCACCAATCAAAACTCTTATGTAACACAGCTTGCTTTGACAAAAGTAAGAAAAAACACTGATTGCTTTAAATATTTTGATTATTATATGTTAAACGACTTTAATTATATCAACTAATCATATACAGCAAAAATAATCATCAAACTAGATATATACCCACACTATAGGATGAGATTTGATTATTTTTTCAACCGTATTTATTTGGTTCTTAAATCTGTGTTGATAATTTGAGTGTTATTTTAGAGGTCCAAAATCTGAACCGAAATTAACTTAAATTAGAGAAACTAAACCTGAAACGAACACGATCAATTAACTTAATAGATCATAAATCTGTGTATTTGAAAAACTAAACCTAAACTTGAACCTGAACCAAATCAAAAACAAATTTTTTTTAGAGTTTTTCTATTAAATCTCTTCTAATTTTGAATTTATATATATATAAATACTCGAACCCGAATTCAATCTATACCGGACCAAACTCTATCCAAACAATAAAAATATTTGCATTAGTCTTAAATCAAAATAAGGAAATACCGAATTAGATGAACCGAAGCCGATAGAATACCAAAAAGGTATCCTAAATCTACATACCCGGAAAATCGAATCCAAACCAGAACCAGAACCGAATTAATAACCGAATTTTTAACCGATTTTTTTTATAGCATTTAAAATATTTTTCATTAAATCTTTATTAATTTAGATTTGTTAAATAGATATATGTAACAAAAACTATTTCAAGCCTATTTTTAAAGGTTGTTATGAAGTATAGGTTAATTTTTATCCTAAAATTTATAACAAGATCAAAATGAAAATGTCGCCCGCTTTTATATATAAGATTTGTAATTCTTAAATTTTCTATTTATTTCGTAATTAACTTTTTTTTTCTAAAGTCGACAATATTGAGATAAGGCCAATTTTTGAATTCTGTTTCTGCCAACACGAAACAACATTAACTATAATTTAAATTTTGGAACTAAATTTGCTTAGCTCTTTAGTTACCAAATTTGCTTAACTATAACCTAAAATTTATGTTTCTTTTTAAATTAAGCATTATCAACCCAAACTGTCGTTATTTAAATCGACTTTCTTTAAATCAAACGCTAATAACATCATTTTTTCCAATTTGTAATGACTCTTTGTTTTATTGTGCCACAAGCACGGTATATTGAAAATGCATCTAACAGTATAGTAATCAAAATCAATTGTTGATTTGATGGGAATGATGAATTAGATTTTGATTTGGAGAAAACAGATAAGAAAAAAATTTTGGGTTGATATATCAAATTTAATTAATAAAATTTTGTTCATTTATAAAAGATAAAGTTAAGGTTAAATTCCGGAGAGCATAAAAGGTTTAGGTTGAATTACAAAGAATGAGTTCAAGTTATACACTAACAAGATGAAATATAGGATTATTCAGTGTGAATGAGTATAACATAAAGGAGAATATTCGCCAGTCCTATTATTAATTATTTTTGGTTTTTCTAAGGCAATTTTGTAGTGACTTTGGGCAAAATACAACAGATGAAATTATATATGAAAGGTAATGACTATATGTTTTTACCATAAGCAATTTTGTAGTAAATTTAGTTATAAGAAGGTATAGTAATGAGAATATTAGAAAAGTTGTATATATAGAAATTATATATGTTGTCCAGAAAATGTTTCATATGTTAAACGACTTTAATTATATCAACTAATCATATACAGCAAAAATAATCACCAAATTTGTAATTCTTAAACGTTCCTACAAAAAAAAAATTTGTAATTCTTGAATTTTCTATTTATTTCGTAATTAATTTTTTTGTTCTAAAGTCGACAATATTGAGATGAGACCAATTTTGGAATTCTGTTTCTGCCAACACGAAACAACATTAACTATAATTTAAATTTTGGAACTAAATTATGTAGTGACTTTGGGCAACATACAAAAGATGAAATTATATATGAAAGGTAATGACTATATGTTTTCACCATTAGCAAATTTGTTGTAAATTTAGTCATAAGAAGGTATAGTACTGAAAATATTAGAAAAGTTGTATATATAGAAATTATATATGTTGTTCAGGAAATGTTTCATGCTTTATGCACAATTAAAGCAGTGAAAGGAAAATTCATGGCTATTAAAACTGGCATGAGTAAGGCCTACGATAGTAGAGTGGAATTTTGTCGATTGTATGCTCTGAAAATTTGGATTCAATGACCAATAAATTTGATGTATTATGTATTGTATTACAAGTGTAGAATACTCGGTTCTTTTAAATGGTGTCCCAAGTGGAAAAATTATTTCAAAAAGTGGACTAAGATAAGGTGATCCTCTATCCCCTTACATTTTTATTTTATGTACAAAGGTGCTTATATCGAAACTGCAGAAAGTAGAGTACGATAGATTGATTACTAGAGTTTCTATTACGCGAGGACGCCCAACGATTTCTCACCTTCTTTTTGCTGATGACATCTTTTGTAAAGCTTCAAAAGAAGAAGCATATCAAATCCTCAAAATTCTACACAATTATGAGATGGTGTCTGATCAACAAATAAATTTCCAAAAATCATCAATTCAATATGACCACTTAGTTCCAGATTTAGATAAAATGATTATTCATCAAACTCTGGGTATTCATCAGATTGGCGGTATCGTTCCTATTTAGGCTTTCTAGAAAATATTGATGGTGCTAAAATAGAAAATTTTGCTTTTGTAAGGGAGAAATTATAGGAAAGGTTCAATAGTTGGTCCTCAAAATTTCTATCAAAAGGGGGTAAGGAGGTACTTATTAAGTCGGTTCTTACACCATTGTCAACCTATGTCATGTCATGTTATAGATTACCAGAGACTACTATTATAAAATTAAATTCAGCAATAGCAAATTTTTGGTGGTCAAATTTTGAAACTTCTAAAGGCATACACTCGAGGAAGTGGAAACAATTATCTAAACTTGAGGCAGAAGGTAGCTTAGTGATGTACCTCATTTTTATCGATATTTAGCCCTTATATTCTATGGTTTTATTGAGTCAAAGTACGTGTTTTAGATTCTTTTAGTCTGTTTTAGAGTCTTTTCAGGTCATAGGTCACATTTGGATAAGATGAGCTGTTTGGAGTTAAATGAACATATGGAGATTCAGAATCATGCAGAAGCGCCAGAAGTTTGGCTTCCTTTGAAAGACTTCTTACCGTTGGATCGAGTTGAAATTTGGATACATGAGAGCCACGTGAGTTAGCTTTCATTTGGAGGTGGTTTGATGGCAATCGAACAAGCGGTTACGAAGATATGATGATTTTACCGAAGATATGTCATTATGGCAGAGAACAGACGGGATCGACTGATCAGCTCCTGGATCGACCTGGTAAAAGAGCCGCCCAACCTGCAGATCGACCTGTCCATAGGAGATTGACCGATCTGACACTATTTCGTGAGAAAACCCTAAAATTTCCATATTTTGTCTGGTTTAACTTATTTTGTACCAAAACGTATTTGACCTATAAAAATTAGGTCTAACTACCTTTTAGAACAACCTTCTTTTCAACTTTTTAATTATTATTCAGCAGCCACCTTTGGGCTTTTGCTTTAACCACCTTTAGGTTTTTGAACTATAAAAATTAGGTCTAACTACCTTTTAGTAACCTTTGAGGAGAAGATTTCATCCTCCACAACTCTTTGGAGAAGATTTTTCTGAACCCTTTTCTATTTTAATTTAGTTTATTATTATGTTTATCTATTCTTATTTTTTGTTTGTTCTTTATGCTATGTTTGAGTAGTTTATCAATTATGTTTAGGGTTTTCTATGGATATAGGAATTCAATGAATTATGAACAAATAGGATTTTATCTTATGTGTTCTCCGTCTATTGCTGTGTTTAATGCTTAGATTAGCTTGATCACCTAGTCTATGATCCTAGGTTGTTTAACTCTCCAAAAGCTAGTTAGATGCCTAACTAGCTTAGATGAGCAACTAGTCTTTAACCAACGAAATCTGATGTTAAGGCTAGTTGTGGACCTATCAGACCAATCTGATAATGCATGTTTACATCTCTATGACCAAACGACAGTTTAGGATTCTAGGTTATTAGATATTGTAGTCGACACCACGACAGTGGGTTTGCTATAAATTTATGTCTGAGTCGAGAATTGGTTGAATGTATGCCCTGAACAGTTTCTCTATTTCAATTCCCTGCTTCCTGATGAATTCCCTATGTCTGATGCTTTTATTATTAAATTTTATATCATTATTTGCTTTGTTTTGTTTCGTTCCCACCATTGTTTGATTTCTCTTAGCTTAAGTTCTTTCTAGAGATTAATAGTGTAGTCATTGGTCTTCGTGGATTCGATTCCTACATACTACTTTGTTTGCTGTGCACTTGCAGTAGAATACTAGGTTTAAAACTCTGTGTATTACTTAGGTTTCCGTGCTTTGGAGGAGTTCAACTCAGCTCTCCTTGCAAAGCAGTTATGAAGATTAGTTGATTATCTAGACTTACTTTTTGCACAAGTTATGAAAGGACGATATTATAAACATCAATGTCCTTTAACATCAAGATCGTATTTGAATCCTTCCTATGGTTGGCGAAGTATCTCTTTGAGCCGATCATTGGTCAGTAAAAGAATTATTAGAAAGATAGGTGACGGGAGATCAACACGGGTATGGAAAGACCCTTGGATCCCTAACGTTTACTCCAAAGCGGTTAGTGGTATAGGTCCGAACATTTATCCGGATCTTACTGTTGACCAATTTATTGACTCACAAAACAAAACATGGCAAGAGATTATATTACGGCTTCGAATGGTGAATGCAGATAAAATGCAAATCATGCTAAACATTTTTTTTGTCAACATGAAGGCACAACTGGCCGGTCCATTAGCCAAATTCCTACATAATGCAGGCGATGAGACTCGATCCTGGGATGTGCAAGTGTGTCTGCCTTTAATGGACCTAACATATTTTATAAAGACCATTTGCATGCTAAACATATTTTATATTATTATTTTATCATAAGATTCTTTTTACAATTTTTTAATTATTCTTTTATTTTATTATCAGAATCGAACCCGGACATGAACCAAGAACCTAATGAGTACCTGAAAACTCAATATTATAGTATTTTATGAGTATTGTTGGCAAACAAAATTCATAATAATCACAATTTCTTTTAATAAATAAAGAGAGAAACAAACTAGAGCCAATTTACTATAAACGTTATGATAAAATAAAATATAAAACATTTTGATTCTATAATAACTACACGTTAGATTACTTTCGTTCCGACCAAAAATTTTGTGTTTATTTTATATTATTTTAAGAAGAGAATCATTACCGAACTGTGACATGCGATAAATGTTCTATGGGAACTACGTAAAATATTTGATATATTTAGCTAATAATGAATATAATATTAAAACTTTAAAATCAATAAAAATATTTATAGTCACATGCATAGTTAATATTATTCTATTTGTAAATAAAGTGATAAGAATCGCAAAGTAAACTATTTTTGTGTTAGAAAAATATAAGCAAAACAATAATTTATTATATTATCAATTTTCAGGATATTTTTAATTGAATTAAGAAAATTACAAAAATGAAAAGAAAAGTGCAAATCGGATGTTCATGTAGGGGGAAGAGGATGACCATTCTTTTGTTAATTTTCTGCTTTGTTGCAGATTTGTTGATCAATATATTAATTTATTATTTGTTTACAATGTGTTAATTAAGTGTGAATGGTGGCATTAATGCAGATTATCCTAGAGTGCATATAATCTGTTTTATTCTTGCCATCCATTTAGACCATATATTAATATTTTTTTCCCAATGATGTACATTTAATCATGGGGATCACCCTACCACTTAGGACGAATGACACTTTACTAAGATTGGTCGATATACAGTAAAATCAGGGTATCAGACTGAGCAAAGAAATTCTTTATTAGATATGGGGAGCTTTGGGCAAAATTTAAAGGCAATACAAGCCAAAATTTAGAAGACTGATTGTCCCAATAAAATCAAACATTTTATGTGGTAAGCATTATCAGGGTGTACAACTGTCAAATAGAATCTAAAACACTGTGGTATTAATTGTGATACAAGATGTAGCCGATGTGGCGCGGATGAGGAAATAATTAACCATGTTTTATCTGAATGTCCACCGGCAGTACAAATTTGGGCCTTATCTTGTATACCCTCGACTGTTGATATTTTTCCTAGCCAATCTATTTGGTAAAATCTAGATTATCTTTTTTGGCGAATCCCAGACAAGATAAATGTTAAGATTTTTCATGGTTAATATGACATATTTGGAAGGCGAGAAACGATAATTGTTTTTCCGACACTAATAAAGATCCAAGAGAGATTATTTTGCAAGCACAAGAAGATGTGTCAGAATGGGCACAAGCTAGGAGAGATCCCGCCATCTTACAACAACCTACTCCACCGACACCAACTTTGAAGCGACCTATTTGGTTGTATCCATCTTCCAGCCACCAGAGCTTCACAAGATATAGGTGTCTCGTTGATGGGTCTTGAAAGAGTTCAAATTTTTATTCAGAGGATGAATTTTAATGTATTTTAAGGGATTTAGAAATCCCTACAAATCATGTGTTATTCTAACATAAATCCCTACAAATACCTTGCGTAGCACTCTTTCTCTCCAAATCTCTAGAGAATCCTTGCATGATCTTGCCAACCTTTTATCAGAATTGCAGTTGAGTCACCTTGTGCTAGACTCGGTTCAAACAGTTGGCGCCGTCTGTAGGGAAGCCATTGAAGGAATTCTCAACCAAAGAGCAAAGAGGATATACGCGAAAAGAATGGTGGGCGACAAAATCACCATCAACTCGCCAGAAAGGAGGGAGACTAACTTCCAAGTAAACAATGATCCGCCCATTGGATTGTCTTTGAACTTTGTTTAAACTCAAGGGGAGAACCGAGAGAACTCCGACGAGACTTCTGAACTCCCTAGTCTGCCTCTAGGACCATCTTTGATTGAAGGTTTAATGCGCAACATGATAGCTCAATACGAAGCTTATGACCAAAGAAACTCAGAAAGACTCGATAGGAATTAGTCTCGACTAAACGGATGCAGCCTCCCGACTACACAAAACAATAGAATGGACGCAGGAGTGATTGCTAGTGTCTAGAGAAATCTATTCGAAGAAGTGCCAAGTCCGAACACAACCAACGTAGTCGGATATGAGCAACTCACAACTCAACACACGCTGGGACAGCAAGCGTCAACCACAATGGATGCAACAGTGGTGTATAAGATGATGGGAGACATGGGGTCACAATTCCATTAGGCACTAGCTTAGCACCGGAGATTGGAAGAATTTTAGGCCAAGCTCAAAACTTGCCTTTTGCACCAAAGCTGAAAAGAGTCTCGGTCAACCGAGGATCAAGAGTAAGGTGTCCCTTGTACGACGGGACAACTGATCCAAATTCAATACATGAGTGCCTTCAACGTCATGATGAATGGCATAACCTATAATCCTGATCAAGAAGACGCAGCCTATTGCCAGGTTTTTGCCGAAAACCTAACCAGTGATGCCCTAACTTGGTTTACCAAACTACCAGCAGGTCAATAGATAATTTCAGCTAACTCGCCAAACTATTTATGAAACAGTATGCACTACTCGTTAATCAGGATACCTCGACAGCCGAGTTGAGGTCTTTAAAGCAAGGATTCGACGAATCCCTCAAATCATATCTCGAATGGTTTAAGAAGATCCTAACTAAAGAGAAAGTCAGCGACAACATGGCAATCGAAGCCCTAAGAACTGGAATGGTAACAGACAAAACTCTATGATAAGACCTTTTCGTAAATAGGCCAAACACTATCTTAGATGCCCTATGCAGAGTAGCGAGACATGCAGAGTATGTAGAAGAGAAGCAAATTCTCTCTAGAACACAAAGGACTCACCAAGACACTATAGCTAAAAAGTCAAAGGATGAGCACCAAAAGTCGAGACATCATAGCTACAAAGGAAAATTCAATTCGGCTACAGCTTTCCAAGTTGGCAAGACTGGAAACCAGGCACGAAGAAAGCCATTTTATAACACGTACAATCGGAGCGAGTATTGTGCCTTTCACAACAGAACTGGTAACTCCACTTCAAGGTCCAAGCACTTGCAAGAGTTACTTACTGAGAAGTACAGCAAGGGAGAAGTCAACTCTCAGAAGAAGAAGCCGAAAATTTTAAAGCACATAAAAGAAAAGAAGCCGAGTTGTGAGAAGCAGCAAGCAAAACGGCACATCAAAGCAATGAGGCTAAAGAGAAACCAAAACGGCAAAAACAAGACAAGGACATCGAAGAAACGGAGTCCACAAAAGTAAATGTCCACGTAATCATGGGAAGATTGAAATTCTGTTATGACACCATACGATCGATCAAAAGGTATGAACGAAAGGTCGTCGCGGCGGTTAATCTAGAACCAGACGAAGAAAGGTTTGGGACAGTGAATTCGGAAGTTACATTCACGGCAAAAGATACGGAAGGAGTGATCTTCCCTCACAATATTCCATTAGTTGTAAAGTTATGAGTAGTTGACTACGATGTATCTCGGATTCTCATTGACACGGGAAGCTCAATAGATCTGATCTTCAAAGAAATATTAGAAAAAATGGCACTACCATACCTCAGGCTTAAATTAGTGGATAGAACGTTGACTTTGTTCAATGAAAGTACAATCAACGCAATCGGAACTATTAAGTTGGCAATCCGAGTTGTCAGAATTACAAGATGGGTTAAGTTCTTGGTGGTAGATAAACCACCAATTTATAACATAATACTCGGTACACCGTAGATGCATGCAATGAAAGCAATTCCGTCGACCTATCACTAGTACGTGAAGATCCCAACGAGTAAAAGAGTTTATACGTTGCGAGTAGACCAAAAGATGTCTCGAACTTGTTTCATCGCCGAGTTGAAACTCCGCAACAAGTCTTGCATTGAAAAAGCATTTTTGGAACCTCCTGTTCCAGAGAAGGTAGATCAGTCAAGTGTTGAACTCGTCAACATTGACCCAACAGACCCCTCCAAGTGTGTAAGCATTGGGATCAACTTGAGCAAGTCAATTCGGGAAACGTTAATCCAACTTTTAGAGCTGAATGTGACGGCTTTTGCACGGACCGTCAAAGATATGCCTGAATCAACCCGAAGAAAGCAAGTCATAGACTAAATGTCGATCCGACATATAAGCAAATCAAACAGAAGAGAAGAAAGCTTAGACCAGAAAGGACCAAAGCCGTGATTGAAGAAGTCAAGAAATTGGCCGATGCCGGATCTATATCGAGGTCCAGTACCTAGATTGGTTAGGTAACCCTATAGTCGTTCCCAAGAAGAACGAGAAATGATGAGTCTGCGTGGATTTCACCAATCTAAAAAAGGCGTGTCCAAAGGAAAGTTTCCCACTTCTGAACATCGACAGAATCGTCGAAGCAACGGCCGGAAACAAACTGCTTTCATTTATGGATGTATTCTCAGGATACAACCAAATCCGAATGCACCCCGAAGATATGGAATAGACATCATTCATCACAGAGTGAGGGACTTATTGCTACAGAGTAATGCCATTCGGTTTAAAAAACGCGGGAGCAACCTACCAGCGCTTAGACAACAAAATATTTGCAGAACAACTCGGGCAAAATATGGAGGTTTACATAGAAGATATGCTAGTCAAGTCGTTATAAACGAAAGACCACATTGACCATTTAGTGAGATGTTTCCAGACGTTGAACGAATACCAGATGACACTTAACCCGGAAAAATGCACCTTCGGAGTAACCTCGGGAGAATTCCTTGGATACATAGTTACTCAACGGGGGATCGAGGCTAACCCGAAGCAGATAAAGGAATTTCAAGAACTACCTTCTCCGAAGAACAAACAGGAAGTTCAACGACTACTTGGCCGAATAGCTACAGATAAGTGTCTCCCATTCTACAGCCTATTACAAGGAAATAAAGAATTCAAGTGGGACGAAAAGTGCGAGAACGCCTTTTCCGAATTAAAAGAGTATTTATCTACTCCACCGATTCTTGCAAAACCCAAAGATAGAAAGCCACTGTACATATACATAGCGGTCTCCGCATCGGCGGTGAGTAGTGTACTAGTCAGAGATGACAGAGAAACTCAACACCCAATCTTTATACAAGCAAGTCTTTGGATGGGGCCGAGTCAAGATATCCGACTACAGAAAAACTTGCGTTAGCAGTAGTAACCTTAGCAAGAAAGTTACGCCCTTATTTCCAGTCACATACTATCATAGTATTGACAATTCACCCACTACAAAAAATTCTGCATAGCCCAAAGCAATCCGGAAGGTTAGCTAAGTGGGCCATCGATTTAAGAGAATATGACATCGAGTACAAGGGAAGAACGAGTACAAAATCTCAAGTGTTAGTAGATTTCTTGATCGAACTAGCACCCGAATTAGAGTCATTTAAGTCAGAAAAAACGCTTAAAACTTGGAAGATCTTCATCACAACATGGTTCCAGAGTTGGAATTCGACTTGATACTCAAACAAGAGATATCCTAGAATAGTCCTTCCGGCTTGCAATCCTTGTGTCAAACAATGAAGCCGAATATGAAGCGCTAATCGCAGGGATCAAGTTGGCCAAAGAAGTTGGGGCCATGGAAATAGAATGCTATTGTGAATCAAACTAGTAGTAAATCAGGTGAATGGAGGCTACGACACAAAAAATGATCGAATGGAAGTGTACCTCAAAGTTATCAAGGAGTTGACAAAGGATATCAAGTTCCGAGTCAACAAAATCTCTAGATCCAAAAACACTTCAGCCGACGCCTTAGCAGCTCTAGCATCCACGATAAACCTTGTCCAAAGAAGAATCATTCCAATAGAAAGTGTTGATCGTCCAAGCATAACGCTACCGAAAGGAGATGATGAGCTCATATCGGTAATCACCGATAAAGCAAATGATTCTGATACCAAAATGCAAGACGCATAGCAAGTGGACGAACAGAAAGCTGACTGGCGTGACGAAATACTCAAGTATATCATAGATGGAAAAGCTCCAGAGGTTAGATGGGCAGCACGTTGACTAAAGGCTAGATGTGCACCCTACACCCAACTCAACAAAAAATTATTTCGTCGAAGTACGAACGGAATCCTCGTAACTTGTATTCATGGTGACGAAGTCAATGAGATCATCAAAAAGACGCATGATTGAGTTGGTGGAAACCACAACGGTGGTAGAACACTCGTATACAAAATCCAAACCCTCGGATACTATTGGCCGACAATGGCTAAGGATTGTGCACAATATGCAACAAAGTGTGATAAGTGTCAACGACATGGACATATTATCCATGCTCCAACAGAAGAGTTAACATCGACAATAATGTCATAGCTATTTATGCAATGGATAATGGATATAGTCGGACCGTTACCGACATCTCGGCAAAAGCACTTCATGCTTATCATGACCGATTACTTTTTAAAATAGGTTGAAGCTGAATCTTACTCAGAGATGTGGTAAAATTCGTATGGAAGAATATCATCTGCCGTCATGGACTACCTTATGAGATCGTGATAGACAACATATCTTAGTTTATCTTGGCAAAATTCACTAATTTTTGCTCTAAGTGGAACATCCGAGTAAACAAGTCCACTCCAAGGAATCCACAAGGAAACGGACAAGCTGGAACTACAAACAAGCAAATAGTGGATGGTATCAAGAAAAAGCTAACAAAAAAGAAAGGAAATCGGGCTGCCGAATTGGATGGAGTACATTGGTCGCACCGAACGACTCCAAGACGCCCAACAAAACAAAATCTTTTTTCCTTATCTCATGGAATAGAAGCAATGGCTTCAGCTGAAGTGGTGATCCCAACTTTGCGCCGAGAACACTCCCCCGGAAACGAAAGTTCCAACAATGAGGCAATAGAAGAATGCCTCGACCACTTGGAAGAAGAACACGATGAAGCACTTCTCCGAGTTCAAAACTACCAGCAACAAGGGGCAAAATACAACAACAGAAAAGTTTGGGGACGACACTTTGCAGTAGGAGACTTGGTTCTCCGAAAAGTGTTCGAGAACACAGCAGAACTCAATTCCAGAAAATTGGGCACCAACTGGGAAGACCCGTACTTTTTTTGTGAAGTCGTAAAACCAGGAGTCTACAAAATCGCAATAATGGAAGGCGAGATGATTCCACAAAGTTGGAATTCCATCAACTTAACGTGATACTACTACTGACGACTTGCCAACTCGACAACTTGGATGCTTTATTTGACGCATCTCTACTTATAAAAACATAACAAAAAATAAAAAATAAATAAGTGTGTAATCAGAATTACGTTTTGGCTTGATCTCTGCGGGGTATGTAGGTTGCTTCGGGTGCAGCTAAAACTAAAGAAAAATTTTAAAAATAATAATAATAATAATAATAATAATAATAATAAAAATAATAATAATAATAATAATAAAAATAATAATAATAATAAGGGTTACACCCTAATTTCTGAAAAGATGAGTTCAGATTCTCACAAAAAATGAAACTGTGTCTTAAAATCTCGCCAGGTCTTAAAATCTCGTCCAAAATAGCCGAGTCTTAAAACCTCATGAGAGCAAATTCACGAAAATAATACGGTTAAGTTGAAAACTCCAGTTAAACCGAGACCAAGTTCTAGCAATTACAAATAAAGTCTTTGGCAAAGCAAAATTACTAGCATTTAAAATAGAGTCTTAAGATCTCGCCAGGTCGCGAATATCCCGTTCATATATAGCCGAGTCTTATAATCTTTCCGGGTTGCAAAAATTGCGCTCATATATAAGTAGAGTCTAAATCTCGCTGAGTCCTTAAAATCTCGCGCAATATTAGCCGAGTCAAAAATCTCGCACAAATTAAACCGAATCTAAATTTCACCGAGTCCCTAAAATCTCACTTAATCTTAGCCGAGTCAAAAACCTCGCACAAATTAAGCCGAGTCTAAATCTCGCCGAATCATTAAAAATGCTCGAAAATATTAAACTGGTGTCAAAATAAGACGAGTTAACAAAATTATGGTAAAGCCAAAAGATCTTGAGTCTTAAAACCTCATCAAGCAATCTCTGAACTCTTTAAAATAATAATAATAATAATAATTCTCGTAACGATAATAATAATGTATTTCATTACACAGGAAAGCAAAAGTAATTACAAGGCCAAATGACCGATTACAAGAATCAAAGGGACACTTTTAAAGAAACAAAGCCACAACTACCATGAGTCAAAGAGATGACTTATAAAAAGGCTAGTCGACGGTTACAAAAAATCAAAGGAATAAATCTGGAAAATACAAATATCCAGACAAAGAAGAGATAGACTAATCCCTAGTCTGATCATTGCTCTTTGACTCTTCCCCAATCTTGAAAACCGGGACAACGAAGTCTCCGGGTTACAATGGCGTCAAGTTCTCCCGACTCACGACTTCCTTTGACTCATTCAACTTGGCAGTCATCAAGTCCATAACTGCCGCCGGGATGCTCACATCACGGTTGGAAAACAGTTGGAGAATATTTATAGAGCCAAGATATTAGGCGTATGTCAACTGGGATTCCAAGTTCAAGTCCAAGTCATTCGCCAATTCGGTTAAAATGCTCAGTCAACTGAACATGAAGATCATGGTATATCTTCTTCTTCTCGTCATTCAAAACCTGACGAAGCCGCAAGTCGAAGTTCTCCTTTATACAATCAAACTCGGATTGCAACCCTTGAAGTCTATCATTAGCCTTCTCAGTAGACTTAAAGGCTTCCCCACGATCAGACTTGGCACATATGAGCCACTCTATTAAAGCCACATTCTTTTCAGTCAGACGAAGAACGTTTTCACGTTCCAGCTTCAACTCGTCTTTTAGACGAGCAAGTTCTTCTTCAGTAGCGGTGAAATGAGATCTAGCTTCCACTCTTTTGAGTTGATTCTGGCCAGCCCGACCAGAGGGGTTATAATTCATCCGAACATTTCCATCTGGGTTAGCGCGAGATCTTTCTCGCTGGGACATAATGTCATTAAGGAAAGCAATAAACTGCAAGAATTCCAATAAATTTGATTAAGGAAGATCGAAACCAGAATAACAAAACAAAAAGGAACTCGGAAAAATAACTTACCCGAAATAGCAAATAAGTGACCTCTTCATATTCCTCCTGATTCTCCATCCGGTTAGGAGAAGAGAGAAGGTCCAGCGTCATTCTGATATGACGCATCAAGTCAACGCACTCCGTACAAAACTCCAAGATTGACCTTGGGTCAGATTGATCGTGAGTGAAATGGAAGTAGGGAATTCCCTAACTTCTCCCAGGAGAAGCGCCAGAAGCCCCAAAACGAGTAACAACTCCAGGAGGAGAAACCGTAAAAGGTTCCACCCTAGGCCTTATGGAAGATCATGAAGTTCCGTGACCAGAAGATGAAGGGACTTCCACTATGTCCGTAGTCGCAACAACAGAAGAACGGGTGACTCTAGAAGATCCCCCAGAAGGACGAGCATTCATTCCTTCTAAAGCTGCATTTAAGTCCTCATTGACATTCGGAAGTTTAAAATTATCAAGACCCATTTTTCAGAAGTTAAGAAAAAGTTGAAAGAAAAAAGAAGGGATTGAAGTCGGAGGAAGACTTGAAGAAAACTAAAGAAAGTCGGAGAAAATTTATCTCAAATCAGATGAGTGGTATAAGAAGTGGATGGCGCAGTATTTATAGGAATTTACCGGAAGCTGAAATGACGCCAAACAGTAATAATTACTTAGCAGGTAAAAATTAAGGAAACCGTTCAAGTAACCCAATCGCAGACTGACACGTGGACTGAAGGTTCCAGAAGCAGGTAACTTTCCGACTCGGAAATTTCGACTTAATTTTTCGAGTTTGGGGGGACAATTGTTGAAGGTGGATATGAGATCCTAATTCGGTCCACGGAAAACAATAGGCCCAACACTAGGTGTTCCACTCGGAAATAATATCAAAGTCTAAACTCGGATATTCTAATCATCTTGGAAGAATTCCTTCTCGGAAGCGCGCTAAACCTTGAAGGAAGTTGGAAGACACGTTGTTAGAAGAAGAAATGGAAATTTTCCTATTTTGACAAGGAAAATTTCTGAAAATCTAGCTAGAATCTTCTAGATAAAATCAAATCCTGAAAATTGTATAACTTCCTTTATTCAATCTACTTTTTAATCGCCTCTATGTTCTATAAATAGAAGAGCAGATCCTCCAAAAAGAGGACCAACTTTTTGGCACACATTAAGCAATAAAGTTAACTCGTCAACCATTACTTGCGTAGCACTCTTTCTCTCCAAATCTCTAGAGAATCCTTGCACAATTCACGATCTTCCTAACCTTTTATCAGAATTACGGTTAAGTCACCTTGTGCTAGACCCGGTTCGAACAACTTTTATTTGATTTTAAATATAAGAATTCTATATGGATTTACATTGCGTTTAAGATTGAGTCTTTAGAAGCATCTAGGTTTACATCCTGGTTTTCATATTTGATTTCGGGAATTCTCTTACTTGAGGTGAACAATCTCGTTAGGTTATCAGTTAGTAACCATTGTTAATTCTTTGAACCTAAGTTGTGCCCTTTAGAAAATTGATTGAACATTCGCTTGGAAGTCCCATGCTTGTGCTTTGTCTTGAGATAACTTGAATTGATTTCTTTAATTGAATTTACTTTACTGATTTAGGGCCTTGAGATACATTGAATGCTTTTCTTCTTTGAGCTTAGTATGGCAAATAACTAATGGTGACCATTCTTACATATATAACTCATTCTATGATGCCTGAAGTGAGCGGAGAATGTACTTAAACCCATATATTTTCGTGTCTCATTGAAATAGCAGAGAGTAGAATATGTAGCAACCCTCTCATTGGTGTGTATCCTTAAAAAGGAAGTGAAGCAGACCATTTATCAGTTGTGGATTCAAAGACGATGTGTTTGTGCTAAATTTGAACAAATACAAGAAAGGATCATTGTGCTTAATTGAATCTAAGCCATGCTAAGTTTAAGAAGCTGAGTCATATATTCTTCGATCTCAAGTCCCTTTAGAAGCCCGCTCCATTAGAAATAAAGAATCGATTCAAGAGCCTTGAAATTTGTTTAGGGTGTAAAACATTCCATAATTGAATGCTAAATGATATGAGTACATTGTGGTGTTTCTTAGAGGATGGGGGTTTACATGTGGATTTGAACCTTAGTTTGATGAGTTGTTTGCTTTTAGGTCAAAAATTCCCCTTTCGTATTTTCGTGTTTTCAAACCTCTTCTTCAGTCTCGTAGTTTGTTTGCTTGAGGACAAGCAAAAGACAAGTCCAGGGGAGTTGATATGCACATTTTTTGCTAGTTATTCATGCAAATTTGATCCATTGTTGCATCATTTAGGAATGACATCCATCCACTTTAGTATAGGTTTTCACACATTTTGCATTTTAGAGTTTTAGATAGATTGAGTCGCATGTTTTCTTGTTTTGAGTCAATTTAGGTGATTTGGGAGCTTAACTTGGAAGAAGGGAGCTCATGGGATGAAGCACTTATGCTTTGGGGTTGGAAAAGACCAAGAAAAATGAAGAATGAAGGCATTGGTTCAACTGAGACAACGACCCGAGGCCAGCTCCCGCGACCTGACGCTCGAGGTGCTGTCCGACATACATCATGCGAATCCTGTGGAAGCAACGAAGCCCTTATCCATTGACCAGCACTGCCCGTGGCCTTACCTGATGCACATTATGCTGAAAACCTGATGAAGTTCGCGACCACACAACATCCGACGTCCGACGACACGACCGCGACCAACATATTTTGCGTTCGTCTCGACCAGCTCGCGACCCGTCCATCCCGAGATTATGTGAACCACACTTGACATTTTGGTTTTTTTTCCCGGTTTAAACCAGTTTGTCCCGGTTTGATTTAAGTGATTTCAAAACTCTAATCCCAAGGGATATAAATACATGGTTGAAACACAAACAAATGGGAGCTTGCATTTTCTTCTTAATTTTCGATTTGGCTAAATAGTTTTCTCTCTAGTTTTTGCAAGAACATTTGAGACAGATTTTAGAGATCCATTTGGGTGATTCATTTCTTGGATCATCTCTTTAATATATTGAAGAATCTCTTCTTGTCTTTTTCATTATGTTCACAATACTTTACCTTGCTTTTTCGATTTTAGTAACCATGAATAGTGAGTAGTTGCTTAGAATGGTTTAGGTTTTGCCTAGATATAGGTGTTGGTGATGGTTGATTGATGCTTAGGTTGTTAGATCCTCCTATTTAGGTAGTCTTAATGTTTGATTCTCCTCGATCACTTGAATCTCGATGCTAGGAATTTCATCACCCGAGAGGTGTTCGATGAAATTCCTGAAAGCCTATTTTAGGGTTTTTCTTCCTTAGCCTTCAAGAGACTGATGCTATGGGGTTAAGTGGTCATAGTGAACTTGAGTTTAATGCATTTTAGGCCTTTGATAGAACAAATGAGAGTTTAGTCTTGTTATTTGCTTAGAATAATGATTAGTGTCATGAGAGTGGCTTAGTCAAGCTTGTTTATTGTGTTTTATGTCCTAGGATGAGCTTCATTTTTTCCTTGTTGCATCATTTCACTCCATTGCCTTGTCCCAAATTTGATTGTCATTGCCTAACTCATTCGTTCGTTTGACATTGATCTTTGCTTGTTATTTTCATTTGCATTTTTCTTTTGTTTGATCTTGTTTTCTTTTATTATTGGATTGGCTAAGATTAGTTTGCATTCACCTTGTTTCTTGTTTTATGCTTGTTTCTTACTTTTCTTTTCTTTGGTCATTTTGTTTTTGATTGCATTCACCCTCACCGTGGTTGCTCTAGCTTAGCATAGGATATTCACATTCCTATTGTTGCATCCTTAACTCTTTGTGGATTCGACCCTCAAGTGCATACAACTACCTAGTATGTAGTGCATTTATTGAATATTAATTGGTTGTTTGCATTGACAATATTGTACTCATCAATTTTGGCGCCGTTGCCGGGGAAATGGCTCCAAATCAAAATGATCATGCTAACAAAGCTTTAAGGGCATCAAAAGGAAAGGGGAAAGTTGTTGTTGAAGTGCCAAAGAAAGGGGCCAAACGCCCAAGAAGGAAAGATTCAAATACAACAAAGAAGGTTGGTAAGGGAAAGTCGAGACATACGAGATAACAAAGGGCTTTATTTGGAGATGAAATTATACCGTATATTAAAGGAGTTCTCTTTACCCGAACCGAGGATAAGGTCTCTGAGCATCAACTTACAATTTTCCATAACCAACTCATTACCTTCGAACCAAGACACTTGAAGGGATGGAGATCAAAGAGGATGTGTTTGCTTTGCTAAGGAACATGGGATTAGAGAATAAAAGGTTTAGACTAGGAATACTACACGATTATGCATGTAACATTGTTAGCTTTATCATAATAATATTTATTATAACTAATTTCCATTGATATATAATGTAATATAACACATGGTAAGTTATTTATTTAAAATACTATAGTTTTATTATATAAGAGATATATTAATAAATAGATATATAAGGGTCTTTTCTAAAATGGTGGTTATATATAGTGGTTACTTTGGTTTTGATTAGTACCACTAAAAAAGTTATTTGCAAATTATTCTAATCGGCACAATATGAATTTATATTGTCGTAGGTCGAATTCCTCGTTTATTGAATATGTTAGTAAGATGAGTACAACAGAGATTATTAAGAGCAATCCTTAAAAATTCGTCTAGACTAGAAATCCGCTTCACTCCATCATTCTCGGTCTGTTCTCTCTGTAGCTCCAAGTTTTCTTAATGCAAAAGATGGGTCTTTCCTAAAAATGAGACCCCTATTTATAGCTTCAAACTCCTCTTCTTTCTTGATAAGATTTCGAGTTTATTCTTATCAACTTATGACCTTATCCCTGATTTTTAAGAATTTTCTTATGGAGTCTGGAATATTCTTTCAAACTTATGGACTTCTTCTTATTGGGCTGCAAACGGGCTTTCCTTCTTGACGCCCAATTTTAATTATGGAAAATAACTTTAGGGACAAAACCCACCTCCAACAGTCGTCCCCCTCAATTCAATGATTGAAATAATTGAAATCTTTAAATTTTTAATTTTCGAATATGTCTCTCTCGTTTAATTTAATTTGGATATGTCCTTGAGTTCTCTTGTTATGATTTCCTCATTCTTTCTCTTTGGCTTGTTGGATCTTGATGATTCCTTTTTAATTGTTTGGGCTTGATTTTTAGCCCATTATTTTGAAGAAAAAAACTTATTTCCATTCGAAACCTCCTCTTTTACACTTCACTTTCTTCTTTTTCCTACTTTATTATGAGCCTCCTCTTTTACACTTCACTTTCTTCCTTTTCCTTCTTCGTTGGCGGCTCCACAATCTCCCAAATCAATGGGTTCGGCTCGGCGGATCTCATGGGCTCGATGGATCTCGCGGGCTCGGTGCTCTTCTTGGTGTTGGTGAGTTTGGCTCGGTGAAATTCTTAAGTTCGGCTTTGCTTGCGGCCATCAACTTTGGCGAGTTCTTCTCATCTTATTTGTGGGGTTAGTTATATCTACAGGCTTGGTATGCTTCCAACTGGCTCAGCTCGGCCATCATTGAACTCGGATGTTTAAGTGTTATTCGGGTTCGACAAGACTAAGGGTTCGGCTCGGTGTGGTGTTTGTTCTCGCGAGTTCACTTACGGGCTCGTCGAGGCTTTCTTCTCTTTCGATATTAAGTCGATTTGGCTTTCACTTCATTCGAAGGTTTAGTATTGTTACTTGACTTCATCTTTTACACTTTGTTTTGCGTGAATTTTTCTTTATTTTTGCTAACTTTCTGATCACTTCCTTCATTTAATTCGGCTTCGTCGCTCATTTGGCAAATTCAGTTCTGTTCATTTTCTTGGTGGATTATGCTCGGCGGGGCTCAAGGCTTCTTGCAGATTCATCACTCCTTTGGGTTCGATATTGACTAACTTGTCTCTTTTTACAGATTCGGTTCGTCTTAATTTTTCCTTAATCAAATTTTCTTCTATCTTTGCAGGTTTTCAGTCAAAACAGGTTTGTCAGATTTCTTTTCTTTTATGTAATTTGCTTCTTTTTTAACTCTTCTCATGGCTAAGTTAGATGCTTCTTTTCAGTCAATCTAAGTTATTTTGATTTGTTAGTTCAAACTTGGGTTATTGCTTTGGATCTGGCGGGTTCGGTGAAGTTTACGGGCTTGGCGAACATCTATTCTTTTTACGAGTTCGACATCAACAAGTTTCATCTCTCCACCGATCAAGTGAGATTCTTTCCTAGTTAAATGATTGGGTTTCCTTGATTATTTTTAAATCCTTTCGATTTATCTCTTCATGGGTTCCTTCTCTTCTTGACGAGTTTGGTTTGGTGTGGCTTGGTTAAATGCGGTAAACTTCTTTACGGGGTCAGCTTTGTCCAATTTTACTTGTCATGAATTTATCTGGCTTCATCCGGTTTTCAATTATACGTTTACGGGCTCGACTTTGTCCAATTTCTCATGTCATGAATTTATTTTCCTACATCCAATTTTTAGTTATTCGTTTTCGGGCTCAGCTTTTTTATAAAATCCGATAAAGCTTCTTTATGGGTTTGGCTTTGTCCGTTTTTGCCTGTCCGCATCAACTTATTTGGCTTCACCCGGTTTTTAGTTATGCGTTTACGGGCTCAGCTTTTTCTAATTTTAGATGTGAATTTATTTGCCTACATCCAGTTTTAGTTATGCGTTTTACAAGCTCGGCTTTATAATATCCGATAAAGCTTCTTTACGGGTTTGGCTTTGTCTGATTTTGCTTGTTCGCATCAACTTATTTGGCTCACTCGATTTTAGTTATCGCGTATGCAAGATGATTACAAGACTTTTTCTGACCAATACATGTCTGTTGGTATCATGGTTCCTGACTGTAGTGTTTTCTCTTTTCTGCCTATCTCTGGAGACGGTTCTCTCCAAGTGGTCATATATGGAATTCCCCCTTGACCCTTATCCTCTGGCACATCCGCATCTAGATAACATGGTTCAAACATCAACATTCTTTCTCTAGAGGAAGCCTCTGCGTTGAAGACTACTCCAAAGTATTAATTTTACTTAGTGTTTTTCGCTTCTCTTATTCTTTGTTGGATTTATTTTGTTCAAGGTTTAAACCTTGTTTTGTAGATATCTTTGGATAATCATGGATTTATTGTTGAGTTACATGACTTATCAAAATTTGAGTATTTCTCTTTTCTTTAGTCTATTTTATCTTTCTTCTCTTCTCCTTTATTTGTGAAATGGTTGCTTATGAACTCGGATCTGGTAATAATTTTCGAGTAAGGCCATTTTCTTTTTTCTTTCTTCTTAGAAACATAAATTGGTGAAGGCCCCGATGATGTGCGGTTTTAAGGGTTTTCCTTGGCAAGATTTTTTCCTTAGACGGAAAATCGGAGATGGCCCTAGTAGATTTCATTTTGAAGGGTCTTCCCTCAAAATTGAAATTACCGAGACAGCTTGCAAGCAACGCTTGGCAAGATTTCTATCTAGTTTGAATTTCAATGATGGCGTCAGCAGATTTCATTTTAATGGAGTTTCTTTAAAACTGAAGTTGTCGAGACAATTCGGATGCAACACTTAGAATGTTACTTTAGGATTTCTCTTATAAAAATTCGGAGATGGCCCCGACAAAGTTAAAATAGCCGAGACAGCTTGCAAGCAACGTTTGGCAAGATTTTTTCCTTGGACGGAAAATCGGAGATGGCCGTAGCAGATTTCGTTTTGAGAGATCTTCTCTTAAATATGAAATTGCCGAGACAACTTTCAAACAATGCTTGGCAAGATTTTTTATTAGTTTAGGCGGTTGGTGACACATTTAGCGGATGAAAAATAATTGATAATTTTATTAAAGTAGTTGCACCTCTAGAGAGGTTGCCTACGTACCCCGTAGGATCAAGTCATATCGTAATTCACATTACAAAGCATTTATTTATGTAAACAAGTAGATGCGCCTCTTGAGAGACTACCTACGTACCCTGTAGGGATCAAGCCGGATCGTAGTGGAAACATTTCCGACGGTAAGGAGACTGATAGTACAATCTTTTGAGATTGATGGAATTCCATGAATGCGATATCATCGTGCTTTCCAAAGTCATCATCAAATCGTAAACTCCTGGTCTTACAATCTTCGAGATCAAGTATGGTCCTTCCTAGTTTGCGCCTACCTTTAATGCATTTACTTCGACCGTATTCTTGAATAATTTCCTCACAACTCTCGTTTGGAAAAATATCGTCCTTTCACTTTTCTGTTGTAATACTTGGCCGCCTTTTGTTGGTAATTTTGATGTCGCATGAGGGCTTGTTCACATTGTTCCTCAAGATCATCTTTGCAATCTTCCATCATCTCGTCGTTCAATTTTGGATGTTGTACAAGCATGGTTCGTCTGAGGCTAAGGATACTTGCTTCAGCTGGCACTAAATCTTCCACTCCGTGAGTAAGAGAAAAATGGGTTTTCCCGTTGAATTTCTTGGAGTTGTTCTGTGCGACCAAAGTACTCTGTCGAGCCCATCGGCCCATAGTCCCTTCTTTTCTTCTAGCTGTTTCTTTAAGCCAACAAGTATTGTCTTGTTTGTTGCCTCAGCCTCCCCATATCCTTGAGGGTTTCTAGGAGTTGATTTGCTTAGTCGAATGTTCCAACGAGCGCAGAATCCTTCGAATCGTGATGATTTGAATTGGGTTCTGTTGTCTGTGACTATTTCATATGATAACCCGTGCACAAACATATTATGTTTTTCCAAACGAACTTTTGAATATCAATGTCCTGAATTCTAGAATATGACTCGACCTTAACCCATTTGGTAAAATAGTCCGTCATAATCAGAATGAATCATTTTTGACGAGATGCTTGGAATGGTCCAACGATATCCATCACCCATCTCATGAAAGGGTAAGGGGCGACACCTGAATTTAGGAATGTCGTCGGTGCGTGGATTAGGGGAGCGTGACGTTGGCATTTCTCACATCTTTCGGCAAACTTTTCGCAGTCTGCTACCATTGTTGGCCAAAAATATCCAAGTCTTCAAATTTTTAGAGTTAAAGCTCGTCCACCCGAATGATTTCCACTGGCTCCTTCATGAACCTCTTGCATTACTTTCTCTGCTTCGTCACTATTAAGGCATGTTAACAGTGCACCTGGTGTGCTTCGGCATAAGAGTTTTTCATTCATCAGTGTATAGTGCACACTTCTTACTTTCAGTCGTCGGGCCGCCCATCTATCATTTGGTAATTTCATGTCTGCTATGTAAGCTTTTATTTCTTCCTGCCAATCGGTCGCTTGGGCTGGTTCTAAATTTTCCGCTTCTTCAAGATTAATTACCACACATTGTCCTTTTGGGAGCTGTATGCTAGGTGCGTTGATTCTTTCTACCCGTATGATCTGTCGTTGCGTTGGGTTAGAAGTTGATGCTAATGCCGCCAAGGCATTGGCTGAAGAATTTTCATCGCGCAAGATTTTTGTTCAGGAGAAGGATTGAAAATCCTTTGAGATATCTTGAACTACCTTCAATATGCGTCCATACGTTCGGTTTTGGCGTTGTAAATGTTCCCGGGGTGTCGTACTTGGGGAGTGGTGCAAATCGATGACTTGTTTCGGTTGACGGGAGTGAGGCATTTTTTGCTGAACCTGTAATCGGCTCAACCGAACCCGTTGCCGGTTGCGCCGAACCCGTTGGTGGCGAAATACCTCAAGTTTCTGAGATATTCGTTTCCTGTCTCTGCTCCGGTGGTGGGATTCCATCTCTCCGCTCCAAAGTATTGTTCTGCGTCCTTCCATCTTGGTTCGGGTTTCCATTCATCTGTTCAATCAGATTTTCTCTGCTTTCCATCTTAATTTTTTCGTGCGTATAGAAGAATTCTTTTGTCCCCACAGACGGCGCCAACTGTTCTAATCGGTGTTAGCACAATAAGAATTTATATTATCTAAGGTCGAATTCGTCGTTTATTGAATATGTTAGTAAGATGAGTACAACAAAGATTATTAAGAGTAATCCTTAAAAGTTTTCTATACTAGAAATCCGCTTCGTTCCATCGTTCTCGCTCTGTTCTCTCTGTAGCTCTGGCCATCTGGATGGTGATTATCTTATATTTATATATGTTTGGATCTTTACTTGTATTGGTCTCATTTTCCATTTCGCTAATGTAATCCAAAACATTGAGTTTTAATGATATAGTTCGTTTGACAAAAAAAAAAAATCTTTTTGCTAATAATACAATTTTTTTTCTGCATGATATTTGCTCATTTTCATCTTGTTACGTATCCATCCGATGCAGTAAAACCAATAATATTAATTGTCGAAAGATCTTCGTTATAATGTATTTTTTGCCAACCATTATCGTCTATCTTTTTGAAACGAAATGTTTTTTTTCAGCCGCTCATTTTTTTGTTATCAATGAAAATTATCGTAGTAGTTATGTATGGGACATGTAGTTTGATGGTGGTGACAGAGCCCAAATGGTTATCAAATTATAGAAAGTTAATAGATAATTTTATTTTATTTATCTATTAAAATATAAATGTTAGGTTTTGGAAGTCAAAGGGTTGAAACATTTTAGAAGACTTGAATCGATTTAAAGGCCAATTCATATGGATCAAGGTTCCTAATTTTTTTTTCGTCATAAGAAATTATGTAGGTTTAATATAATCAAATTGAGCTTATATTGGGCTAGATTTTATAAAGTGAAATCATATAATTAAATTTATATTGTACAGTTTATACTAGAAGTAGAAATCGATAACAATGAAAATCTATTATTTTTATTTCTGATCCTTAAGTAATTACATACAATTTTCCATAAAAAAACGATAAGATTTTGAAAACAGGTATCCTCTCTGGTTTCTGACAGAAGAGTCAGATTCGAATCCACTTCAGACCCAAAAAGTTTATAATCCACTTCACTTACCTTATATGGGCCCATATATATTTAATTCTAAGCCATTAATTATCTCCTAACTGATAGACCCATCCGATATATGACACAGTATTTCTTTTTTTTTTTTTTTTAAACATAAACAAAAGGAGAAAATTCTTTGGTGTTGGGTTTTCGGGTATATGTTTTTTCTATAGAAAATTTCATCCACAAACCAATGAGCTGTTTTTATATATAAAAATCTCCTTGCCTTTACTTTTAACTTAGAGTTCTATATATGATAAACTTTTTTGACATCTAGACGCTATCTAAATGTTGAAATTACTCAAATTAGCATTTGAAAATTTTGTTGTTTTTACGCATTACTACCATATAAAACGAGATATAATCAAAATAAGCTTTTTTTAAGATCTGATAAAAGCCTGGTCCGAGGCATGGGTCCATAAAACATGTGTTTTGGGTAGCAATAGGGACATTAATTTTCAAAATATTAGACTAGTGTAATGGTTAGAAGCTTAGTTCCCTTGTTTTTTGTTTTTTTTTCGTTAATTTGTTCTTTTTTTCTTTGTCTATCAGAGCAACAACATCATCAAAAACTCTTTTCATTTTTCAGTTTCTTCTATTTTTTAATCTCCAACAATTTTTTTCTCTACTTTAAATTTCTAATATATTTGTTTTTTTTCTTCTTTGCCAAGTTTTAAATTAAATCAAACGTCAAACCCTGCAACATTCTAAACTAGTAATCGTATTTATGAAATTTCTTTTTGCCTAGTTTGCTTTCTCTTTTTTTTGTTTACCTTAAATGTTGAAAGTTGAAACTATGTGACTGTGACTTTTGTTTATTGTAAAGATTTTGAAAACTAGTATACGTTATATTCAGGTTCGGTCTCAATGTATTTATTGGGGTTTTTTTTTTTTTGCTTCATGTCTCAAGGGAATTGAATAATTTAGCGATGATACCTATGAAACAAGATGTAGTTAGAAATTTGATTATCCAAAATTGATAAATGAATTTACAGAAAAGAATGCAAGAAAAATTATCTTTCATTGAATGAAGACTAGTGTTTCAGGTTTTTTTTTTGTAAGAAAATTGATTTCATTTTATATTGCCATGACTTTAATCTAATCAAAAGAGAAAAAAATAGGACATTAGTGTTTGAAATTGTTTTAGGCAACATTTTATATAGGGCCGGTACTGTCTAATTCATAATCTAAAGCCCTCCCAAAACCTCTAATAATATTACGTGAACCAAACATGACTCCATATAATCGAACTGCGGTAAAGAAAACAACAGAAATAACAATTAGCTTAAGAGTAGATAATATAAAGCTAATCGTTGCTTCAAATAAGTTTAAACTCAACGTTAGCGACCAATTATTGATAGTTAGAATTAAATTTTCGGATGTTGAAGAGCTATTATGAAATATTTGGAAGGTTTTTCGAATGATCAGACATATATAATGCTATAAGATAGTTTTCTGTACTTTGTTGTTAGTCGCATATGTACCAATCATAATCACTTACAATGTTTCATACATCTCTTAATTACAATACACATTGGTTTACTTTTCTGAATATTTTCTTCAAGAGTTTTCGAACAATTTACGTATATGTTTTAATACTAGTAAAGTAATGTTCGAAAATTTTCTTTATATCACAATTTTCTCATTAAATGGGCTACAATATGTAGGCATAAGACTAATCTAGGCAAAGGAATAAAATTTCAAGATATATACATTCAATTCTGATTCCTAAACTACAAGTTACCAACTCTGTAAATTAGCTAATGACCAAAACGCGTATGTAAGTTGAAGTTTGTTCAAAGTTAGGCAAACGTTATGTTTGTCAAATCCTAAACTATCACAATCACTCATCCGTTTAGTTGTCTTCGATCTCTTTGGTTCTCAAATATCTAGCTTAAACAACCATGAATTTTTTTTTCATATATTAATCAATTTCATTACTGAATAATGCCCTAACCATCTCTCACTAATTTATAACCTTAAACATCCTAAAAAAAGAACATCCAATTTGTCCAAAAAGAGAATATTCAATTTAACTTGAAAACACTAGAACCCTAAAAAATCCAAACATAAACGAAATAAGATCCTTGAAACCACATACTAAAATGGTTTTATATCCACATCATTTTTATGTCTGAATTGAATTTTGAGAAGTTTTAGTTACCCATACACTTTTTCGATCAAAAAAATAAAAGAAGATAATAACTATAATATAGCTCTAACATTTAGTTCAGCTAGAGATTTGTACTAAAACCGCCATTGTCTTACTATATCATAAAGATTTGAACACTTCAATAATTGAGACCTTACCATTTACGAATTAGATGGTACCCACTTGGTCAATCGGAAGTTTATATAAACCAATTTCACTATATTACGTATACAGATTAATCTACTAATTGCAAATCAATTTGGAGAGAAAACTCTTATAAATTACAAATCTCATAACGTCTATTCACATTTAAATATGTTTAGTTCTGAACTTACACTACAAAAATACAAGTGTGTTGCATCAGTAATATCATATCATTTACATAAATGACACTATATAAAGTCATTTATAAGACACATTATATGTGATTTAACATCATTTATTACAAATAATATTATTAATGCATCTTTTTCATCAATTAAATAAAATTGATACATAGTAATATTAATTTACATCACTTATAAAACAGTTGACGTAAAATTAAATTTACATCAGTTAAAAAACCGATGTTAACATCAATTAAAAAAATGATGTTAACTTAGTTTCAGTTTTAAAATTAATACATAAAAATTATCCTAATCAATATAGTTAATATATAATTAATAAAGAAAACAAAACAAAAGTCCCAAAAACACACGTTAAATATTTATGTCTTGGTTAAATTATTAGTTGACCATATAATTGGCAAATCCTTGATACAAATTACCAATATATATAATTGGGAACAATGATTATATTTATGCTTACAAAATCACACATTATTTTTAATCTTTTTTTATTATAAGTTGAAAAATTTAAAATTTATAACCTTATAAAATATTAGTCACACCATATATAAGTATAAGAAATCAAAACTAGAAAGGAAATAAAACTTAAAATAACAGAAATCTAATTTAAAAATCATTAGCCTAATAAATTTTGTGAATGTTAAAATCAATGATTCTATTTCCAGATCATGATGAATTTGGTCGGGTTCCACGTAGAAAGTTTTGTTTAGATCTATCACATGTCAAATCACTTATTCTTTCGTATTTTCGGTTACTCTATAGGATGTAGCCTTTTAGCCTATTTCTTTTTGTCTATTCGACCATTATATAAGATGTAGCCACTACAAGAAAATATGTGTATAGCATATATAGTATTATAATATTTAAATATATAATACTATATAGATTTATTTATTTATAAACAACTGACATTATTATTGCATCTTTTGCATCTGATAAATAAAATTGATACAATCTAATATTGATTTACCTCACTTAAAAAATAATCAATACAAAATATAAATTAACATCAGTTGAATAAATGATATATCTAATAAGTATTTTTAAAATCAATTCAAAAACTGATGTTAATTTGGTTTCCATTTTAAATTGATAGATATAAATTAATTTGTCTCAAGTAAAACAATAATTGACACTAGTATTATTTATAATTATATGTTAAAAATTAATAAAAATAATTAATGTATTTAAATTTTAAAAAAGTATGAAAGAATATGCTTCCAAATACATACGTTATTTTTTTTTATAAGTATGAATCATTAAAAATTAATTTTTGGAACTTTATCTAAAACCGTACTTAGTGATTATCTATAGTTTTTTAATAATAAAATAATAAATCTTAACAAACTATATTTAGATTTTTTTAAAAAATTATCTTCATTTAAACTTTTATAAAAATATAAAATAAAACGAAATTCAAATATTTTTGTTTTTAAAAATATTAAATGATTATCCTTATCTAATAGAATATATATATATATATATATTTTTGTCAATATTAGATCACAATTGGCCAGCCCATTAGCCAAATTCCTGCATAATATAGGCGCCGGAACTCAATCCCTAAATGTGCAAGTGTGCATGCTTTTGAGGGATTTACCACCCGCTACTAGACTAAATGCCACTTACCAAAATATATTTCTTAGCTGCTTCCATCCTTTAACCCTAATTTTTCATATTATATAACTGACAATTGGCGTGAGAGTTTTATTATTGTTTTATCAAATTTTTTTTTCCAAGCAATTGACATATAATCAGTCAATATACCACTTTTCTCATGGATTACTGAAGGTTTGTTTTATAATTATTTTTAAATTTTGTTCTCTAATTTTATATAACAAACACGTTTTTACGTGAATTATTTTCAGATTTATTTCAGGTTCTCAAATTTCAAAGTTTGAATTCTTGAACTCATAGAGAGTTAATTCTTTTTTGAGTTTTGTTTTTGTTTCTTTTATCTTTAAAGGTAAATACTAATTTGAGACTATTTCTATTAGAGCTTCTCTCGCTTCAATCTTCAAAACACCAGGTTTCTTTTCTCTCTTTGTTTATTCGATTATGGAACTGCATTAACATATATTACATAGAAACGTTTTTTGAATGTGTTTATATTATGAGAAATTTTTATTAACACCTCGTTTAGTTCTATATCATGTTAGAGTCTTATATCTTATTCACCAATAATTATGTGATATCATTAGCAAGACTTCTTTAGGTTTTGTATCCTTATATAATTTATTTAAAGTTTGTAAAACATTGTGATCGATGATTCAATCTACTCATATATTTTATCTAACTAATAACTTATCTTATATTGGCAGATAAATTTTACAAAATCAGAGATCACATACAGCAGAAGATTTGTATTTTATATCGGATTTGACTCTTATTATGTCTTTTTATTAGTTTTAATGGATTATGTATTTAGTTTTATTTTTATTTTTAATGGATATTCTATTTTTATCTTTAAGTTTTAGTTAGTTATCTGAAACTTAACTATAATTTAATTTACAAAAGAAATTAACATAAAGCTTTTAATATAATTTATCAACCAAATAATATCGATTATTTATGTGATATGTTTAAGTACAAATACAAATTATCCATCGGTTAATAATCATACAATATTAACAATTACGTATAGAAGTGATAATGCTTATAATATCATTTTCTACAAGTGATATGATATTAATATCAATTACAGTAAATGATATAGATATTATCATCATCTATAATAACTGATACAAATTTTTATTTCATTTTTTACAAGTGACATAAAGTTAACATCAATTACCGTAAATGATGTAAATATTAACATTATTTTTAATAGTTGACACAATTATTTTCATCATTTATAAAAATTGATACAAATTTTAGCATCATTTTTATATGTGATACAAACTTGTATCATTTATTAGTAAACGATTAAAATAGTTACATCAATTATTCAAATTGATACTAACTATTTGCATCATCACTTTTAGAGTCATTTTTATAAGTGATGTAAATAGTAATTGTGTCAATTAAAAACTGATGCAAACAATTAAAATAAATGACATAAGAACCTAATTTTTTATAGTGTTAAACTATACATTATGTCAATATATTTGGATTTGGTGTAGTAATTTGCATAATACTATGTCTGGAGATTGTTGGAATGAAAAGATTGAGTCCATATTTAATACTTATTCCATTTTTTAAAGAGTGTCATTCTGGGTTTTTCACACAAATTAAGAAAAAATATTAAAAATCGTTTGTACCGCTAATAAATAAAGGTAATGATTTGCTAGATTTCATGTTAATAATTTTGATTGGAAGTTAGAATTAAAAAATATTATAAAAAATTACATTGAAATTGTAGAATGACACTCTTTGTGAAAATTATTTCTCCAAAAATGACATTCTTTATGTAAGAGAGGGAGTATATGATTTCGGACTTGTTATACAATAAGATAATATATATATATATATATATATATAATTATATTAAGTATTGCTAAAATACTAAATATGGCTACCACAAATAGTGGTATGTAGTACCCTACATGAATTTTGAACCTTTTTTATATGTGGTATTTAAGAGATTTTACCTGATTTTTCAGACTATTAGATATAATTGAATTTAGAATAAAGGTCTATCCGGATTCAAACCACTGAAATTATAAAAATTTAAAATAAATCAATGTGCAAGTAATATGTTGCAAAAACATTAACCTTTTCATAAAGCAGAAATAATAGTAAACTTTTATGTAAACTTTAACGGTCATTTGTCATCGAGTGATGGTATAGCCGTCACCGTACATGTTAAGCATTTCGATGACATAAAAAAATCAAGATAAAACTGCTATTATATTTATTGTTACTTTAATAAACGAAAAGTAAAAGATTTTTCAGGTTAAAATCTTTTTTTAGTTTTTTTCTCTCTATGTTATTTCGAAATCTCTAAATTATAATGTTCATATTCTTACTCATTCAATTAGAGAGCAAGTTAATGGCTTAGTGTTATAAATTTTACATTCATTGTTTTTGGTGTTTGGTTCTAATAATATATTGGTTGACAGGAAAAAAAAAAAGGTAAATCAACAAGTCTGCGAATTGTACATCTCAAGTTATTCAAACAAAAGTGGAAATTTCTTACCAAATTTTGAGAAATCATTTGCTGTTTTAATAATGGATTAGTTTGAAAAGTAAACCTCTTTGGGCTATTAATTCAATCATCATGTCTATATATAATATAATAATTTGAACATTGAAATGATAAGGTAAAATAAAATAGTCTTAGTGGAATATATTGTATTTTAAAACTCTATCTAATCATATAGTAGATTGTGTTTCTTTATCAATTAACGTTTTCTTAGATAAGCAATGATAAAATTTGGATAAATTGATAAGCCAAATCACTATAAGAAAAAAGGCCTATTTCCGACGGCCAATACCGTCGGTTTGCCATCGGAAAGATTTTTTACCGACGGCTTAGTAACGGGAAACTAGCCGTCGGTTCGGCGTAGTCAGAAAAACAGATTCCGTCGGAAATTTTTCTTCCGTCGGTATTCCGTCGTTAATTTCCGATGGATTAACCGTCACTTTCCGTCGGACATTTCCGACGGAATACCGACGGAAGAAAAACTCGTCGGAAATCGTCAGAAATTAACCGACGAATTAACCGACGCATCATTGTTGGCGGAAAACATCCGTCGGTATTCTGTCGGTAATATTACCGACGGAAACCGACGGAATATAAATTTTATTTTTTTTTATAAATAAAATAAATTTTATTTTCGAAAAAAAATTATAAAATATTAAATTGATTAAGAAAGAAATTGATAAAAATATTTATTAATTGTTTTGATTCGAGAAAACAAAATATTACAAATAATGTAGTCCTCTAATTCCCGGGACCCGGTGGAGTGTCTGAAAACATATTGGCATATGCCGAGAACATTTCTCGGAATTTAACCAGTTCCTCAGCTTGTTCCCTTTGTTTTGTCTCGAGCTGTCTTCTAAGGAAGGCCGTTTC